>JASAMV010007643.1:0-87758 GCA_030248065.1 Rhynchonema sp. JSB1_4
CCCCCCATCCCCCCCAGCCACTACAGTGGTGGAAGTGGAATGACGGGTTTGGCTGTATGCGGGCGGGCTGCGGAGTCTTTTTTTGTCGGTTTAAAGTTATAGTGACTGGAAATTTATATCAGAAATTAGGATCGGGCTGGCCCGGCCCGGCCCCGGGACTTTGGACCAGAGGTCGCAACGGCCCGGCCCGACCCCCCCCCAAATCTCCGGCCCGGTCCGGCCCCGGCCCGATTTTTTGGCTCATTTTGACCCCAATTTTTGTTATAATTTTTGGGTTTTTTGAACCAATTTTTAGTTGAAAGTTCATTGTTTTCGTTGAAAAAGTGGTCAGATAGACCATACTGATCACTTACTTGCCGAATCCGTCAGAACCCGACCCTCCAAATCTCCGGCCCGGCCCTGCCCAAGCTAAAAGCCGAAAATCGCGGCCCGGCCCGAGGTCTGGCCGGCCCGATTGCGACATCTGCTTGGGACTTTTGACTCGGGCCGGGCCGAAAATTTGGAGGTTCGGGCCATGCCGGGCCGGACTTGCCGGCCCGAATTGCTCAGATTTCAAGCCAAAAGTCGCACTGAGCCTTTTCATTCATTGTTCATTCTCTTATGCCCGTTTACCACTTTTCAGGGCCCGACAAGCCGTGGTTGGTGGCCGGCACGAGCGCGCAGCAGTTCGACGCATCCTTCAACACATCGGCACAATTGGAATTGTGCGATTTGAGTGCGCAGACGGCTGGCGGCGATATTGACGTGCAACCGGTCGTTTCCGTCGATGTGCCAAATCGGTGCGCGGTCATGCGCTTGGCTGGCTGATTTTTTGTCGATTCGTGCAGTGAACTTTGTTGAAACGCTGAATAACCAACTCGAATCGATGTTGCATATCATATGCACTAGCTCGTCAGCTGAGCCGAGTCGGAGCTTTGAGCGTACCGAGCGGAGTTGAGCCGCGATTTTCAGCTCGATTTGATGTGTGTGCACACTTCTCTGATGTCCTGGGTGGTGCATCGCACATCTTTCAATGCGCACGCTTTTCTCACATTGAAAAATGAGAAATGATTGATAAACATCGCGCATTCTTCAAGTTGTATGTCGCCAGAAAACGTCGCGATCCTGTGCCAAAACGCAGTGACCTTGTTTTTTTTCAGATTCCACCGCGTTTTGTGGGCGGATTTCCGCGCCGGCGGTCACGGTCGCGGTCTGGTGGTTGGCGCCAGTGACAATGGAGTGTTGCAGTTGTATGATGTGCTCAAATTGCTCAATAAAGACAAGGTGGGTGACTGGAGTACAGTGTAGTTCCTGGAGGGAGGGGGTCCCCCTGGGGTACGCTATCTCCCCATCCGCGTACACTATCTTATACTTGCGGGCCGAAAAAAAACGTTTTTTTCCGGAAAAAAACCGAAAAAAACCGTTTTTTTCCGAGGCCCGGAAAAATGCGTTTTTATTTTTCCGGAAATTTTTCCAAGTGGCAACTTTTGGAAAAAAAAACGGTTTTTTTCCAAAAATTTCCGAAATATTTTCAAAGGTTGCGAAAGAATGTTGTCAAAACCAATGTAAATCGGTGCTAAACAGTTCAAAATGAGCACTTTTTAATCTCCAAGTGCATTTTTAGCCTGTTTCAGGCCATTTCCCGACAAAATTTTCTCCAAAATAGACGTTTTTGGACCATGGGTATCCTTAAGTACTGGAAAAATATTTGGAAAAAAAACGGTTTTTTTTCCAAAAATATATTTTGCGGAAAAATACGCAAGTATACACTATCTCCCCCAATTTTGCCTAAAATGGCCATTTTTAGGCCTAAAATGTGTAAATTTCAGGTCAATGTTCTCAACAGTCGCCAAAATACCCTTTTTATGAAGATTTTTTTTCCAAAAAGGGGCAAAAAATAGGTCAAATTTTCTACCTCAAAAAGTGACTTTTCCTGAATTTGGGTCTCCCCCCTTCCTCCCCTCGGGGGGTCCGCTATCTCCCCCTCCGGACCAGCAACTACACAACTGGAGTGGACAGTATTGTGGAATCGGTCATTTTTGCCAACTCAATGAGACTGAGCCAGTGGATTGTGGCAAATGAGTCAGCCGAATCTGGAGTGTGGAATCACACTGAAAATCGTTCAACATCATTGTCAAGGTGCTGTGTCCGTGTCAGCCGGAACTGGTTTGAATAACCAAGAAAATAAGAAGGATAAGCTCAATTTCGCGCCCCGGCTCCAAAGGGGCTTGTTATTAAAGCTTCCGCGGTTGTTTGACAAAAACGTGTTGCAAAACACACATGTTCCGAACGGAACATTGCAAGATGTGCCATTTTTACGCGCTACTGGCAGACAGAAGAAAATTTCTTAAACACAAATGAGGTTCACCCTCTGGGGACTTACTCTGGGGGGAGAATAATCGACCTCCTCCGATATCATATGATCAGAATAAAAAGGGCATGGACCTAAAACTTGCAGTCGAAAAGACCCAAAACTCATCCGAACTTGCAGTCGTCGCGTGTGAGTCACACGCAAGCACACACCGGCCATGTGTTAGCTATTGATGCGAATCCATTCCAAGCCAATCTGCTCGCGTCGGGCGCCAGTGGCAGTGAGATATTCGTCTGGGATCTGGCTAACATGACTCAGCCGATGTCACCCGGACCGAAACAACAGGTTTGTTTTGTTGTTTTTATTCATTGGATTTTGTGCCCGTTGTTTTTCGGTCTGCGACGACCAGGGGTTTGAATGGTGAAATTTACATATCACTGTTGTCTGTCTGCCAGCATTTTATACCCTGGCGCCGAAATATTTTTTGACCCAAAAAACGGTGTTGAAGTTGCAGTCTGAACCGAAGACTTTGACAGTTCAGAATTTGGTTGTTCATTACATCACCTGAATTATTTTTTTCCGTTGGCCCTTAAAACTGACTACCGGGTTGATTATATTTGTCATGTCACATTATGCACAGAAAGCCAGTGGACGACACCGCCATTTGTTAGAAAGCCAGTTGCTTTTGTCTGACCGATAAAGTGACCCGAACGCTTTCTCTATTTCCTCACTTCACAAGAACAAATATCACTATAAAGTTGCGATCTTTGCAGCCATTCGACCAAGTACTTAGTGTGCAGTGGAATCGCAAAGTGGAGCACATTCTTGGCACGCTCACTGCGGGAAGGGCGCTCATTTGGGATCTGCGCAAGAATGATGGACCCATTCTGACATTGGGCGATATTGGCGCCAGGGTACGGCTATTTATATTATTAGAAAAGTAATAATGGCTGTCGCAATATCTATCATCGGGTATGGTCTATTTCAGATGTTTAACCAACTTCTGCTTTTTTTCAAGGTTTTTCATGCTATTTGAGTACGCTACATATAGGCAATCTAGCCGCTGATGTCACCGCCGCGAAATCTACAGTATACCAGAGGCTGAGATGTTCAACCGCTTCTCGACTTAGACATGAAGCGATATTTACGTAGTTCGATGTTTCAGGCTGCTTTTCAGCCACGCGGATGAGCTGAGTGCTCTATACTCAGCTCTAGAGGTACAATTTTACAACACAGGGAATTTTTCTTTGGGCCACAGTTTGAGATAGAGTTGCTCCACTAATTGCGACCAGCGTAAAAGATGTTCATTAGCTGTAGAGGAATAACTTTTATGCTGGTCAAAATTAGTGGAGGAACTCTATTTCAAACTGTGGCCCAAAGAAAAATTCCCTGTGTTATAAAATTGTACCTCTTTAGAGCCATTCGGCTTACACAGCAGTGGTGTCGTTGAGAAATCGAAATTTTCCCATACCCAGCCCAATTTTCGGGAAATTTCCCATACATACCCCCAAAAATCAAAAATTTCCCATACCAGGGGGGGGTTTTCCAAAAACTCAAAAATTTCCCATACCCGAGGGTGGGGGTTTTGAAAAAAATGACCCCAAAAATCTTCTAAAAGTGCCAAAATTGGTCTAAAAAGTGCTTAAAACAGAGTTTTATTGCGGTAGTAAGCAATTTTTGACATTTTTGGGCGAAAAATGGCCAATTTTGGTACTTCTCGGGGTCAAAAAGTCATTTCTTAGGGGTGCTTGTTCCAAAAGTGAAAAATTTCCCATACCCCATACCCCCGGCCGATTTCCCATACCCCATACCAGGGGGGTAACCCCCCCCCCCCAACGACACCACTGTTACACAGTACTTAGCTGCGTGGCATGAAACAGCATGAAACATTGAACTAGATAAAAATCGCTTGATGTATAAGTCGAAAAACGGTGTAATGGCTCAGACTCTGGTATACTGTAGATTTCGCGGCGGTGACATCAGCTGCTGGATTGCCTATACCACCAAGTAATTTCATGCCAAATGCTGTGGGAATACGTACAATGAGCGAAACATTTTTGAGGCTGTCAGGCAATATTTCGAGTCTGAAAGCGAACGTAAGCTGAGTGTGGAAGTCTTACCTTTCCACTCAACAGCAGAGGTGTTGCGGGGTGGGGTAAGGGAGGGGTTACCCCCTTGTATCCGGTATCATCATTTTCACCGATGGTATCCTGCCCTGACTTTTGTCCAGGAGTACCTGACCACTTTCCCGAAACCCGATCATTTTTACTTCCAATATGCTAAAAATGGCTTGCTGGCGCACGCATAACCCCCAAAATATTCGAACAGCAATTCTGCTCAATTTTCCTCGGGAAAATACATCTTTTTTGGACAACCTCCCTTGGTATCCGAGATCTTTTATTTTGGGAGGCCCCCTCTGGTATTCAATATCTGAGATTTTTTATTTTGGTTATCTGTTATCCGAAAATTTGGATTTTAGGTATCCCGGTGCTCTGACGTTTTGATTTCCCAACGACACCGCTGCTCAACAGCAGTGTCTGGCTGTTTCACTGCAAATTCAATGTGGTGTAAAAAGAATAGCAAAGATTAGAACTTGAGCGTGTGAACTAAAAAGTGTGCACCATTGTTGTTGCAGTCGTGCTGGCGTCAACTGTCGTGGAACCCGGACTCGGCGACGTCGTTGTGTCTGGCGTCGGATGACGATTCATTCCCGATCGTGCAAAGTTGGGATGTGCGCTATGCGAATGCACCGGTGTTGCAGCTGGACGGACATCAGAAGTGCGTATGGTGTTGTGTTTTTACTGTTGTTATTGTCTGGTTTGTAGTTTTTCTTGCCTGTTTATTCCGACTGATACAAATCGCATACATGTGCTCGGCTGTAGTGACGGCGAGACGAGGAAGTTAGTTGTGTCTGTCTGGACATCTTGATCAGTTGTTTGCATATTTGGTTCGATTTTTTGTACGAATCCATGGTAAAGACGTCAAATTGGGTTTTGTAATCTACCGTAGTTCATACGCCTGAAAAGAAACATTTTTGTTTGTGTCGCATTCAGGGTTTATTTTTTTCAAAATGGGCTAGAAGCAAGAAGCTAGTAAAATAAAAAATTTAGTAGCTTTTTGCCGCTGAAAAGCCAATTTACTGTTTTTTTGGCCAAAATACAAAATTTAGTAGCTTTTAGGCTGCTAAATTTGGAAATTTACTAGCTTTTCAAAAAAATTTAGTTGCTAAAAAGCGACTAAATTTGGTTAAAAAAATCCATGGTCGCATTGCTTAGTTTAAAAGGAAATATTTTTTGATCATTTCTTTGAGAATGATTGAAAAGCCATAAAAACTGTTGGCAAAATTGCGAAGTAAAATTATTAGGCGTCTATCCAGAAAAAGAGCAAAATGAGTTTTCAGGGGCATTTTATCGATGGACTGGTGTGCGAGCGATCCAGACCTGTTGATCACTTGTGGCAAGGACATGAAGATGTACATTTGGAATCCGAATTATGGCAACTTTCAAGCAGAAGTGCCGTGTGCCGCCAGAAATTGGCCACACGAAGTTAGTTGCGCTTTGCGTTTGGGTTTTCTTTGTTCATGGTTTTTCCATTCACAAGTACAGGTTTCGAGTTTGGTGCATTGTGTCATCGTAAAATGACCTGGTTTATCGTTCCCAGACAAAACATTCCTGCCGATAGAAACGGAAACGGCCGTGTTTTGTTTTGCCACGTTTGATTGTCCGCAACGGCACTGAAAGCTATCAATATATTAACACAGAATTGGCGTGTTCGTACTGCCAAAGTGACAGAAAGAAATAAGAAAGCGCATCAGTTTTAAACCAGCTGGTTGCGTGTGTCGGGGAAAGCGGGCCTTTTGTCGACATTGTCCCAATAAAGTGCACATGATATTGTCTTGCCACATGCGTAATTGAAGTTGAACACAAGTGCTTTTGTCAAAACGTCAGGTGTCGTGGTGTCAAACGAACCCAAATTGGATCGGTTGTGCGTCGTTCGATGGACGCGTGACCGTGTACGGTCTGATGGCCGGCGCTGAATCGGGCACTGGTGGCGACTCGGGTGCCTCGCCAATGCCCAGTCCGAAGGTACGACCTTGGCTGGGTTGGATTTTGTGTTGATGGGATTTTGGATTGTATAATTGTACTGATGATAAGTATGTTGTTGAATGTGATTTGATTGATTCAGATATGATTGTACATGCGACCATATTATCGATAACGCTTTCTCTTTCCGGCTCAAAATTTTCAAAACCTTTGTTCTCGGCATTTAGTATTTTTCGCTTTTTTCATTCGGCATTTTTTTATGTTATCGCCCTTTTTGACGGCTGACCGTCAGTAAATATCGGATGGTTTTCTTGCCTTGTGGTGATTTACGTGTCTCTTCTCTTTTCTTCATCTTGTTCATCGTTGTCTTCCAGCTGGCCGAGTCATTCCCGGGCGCAGATTTTGGCGCCGCCGCCCCCCGACGTCAGTCCGTTTCACAACAAGGCGCTGCCGGTCAGCAAACATCCGCCACTGATGTGCTACAACAACCTGTGCATTTGCCGCAGGTGAATGTTTTGGGGGTTCATCTTGTGTTTTGAGTGAAGGTGAATAGTCACTACGAGGGTTTTATGCGGCCGAATTTTTCTGGAGGTTTTTTGTCAAACCAGCTTTGTGTTTTTTATTAGTTGAGGAGCGCAACGTAAATTACCTGAACCTGGTCAGTGATTGTGCTTGGGCTTGATTGAACCAGACAATGACCTGACGAAACTTACAAGCTGTCAGATCGGCAGGCAGAAGTCGCGCTGACCCGTCGTACGATTTCTTTTTTGTGTTGGTACCAAATGGCTGGACCGACGTACTGTATTGACCATTAATTATCGTCAACGTACCAACTGACAAAAGTTAATAGTTGCTCAACTTGCAGCCCCCACGCTGGCTCCGCCCCGGTCCGTGCTGTGCGCGATTTTCATTCGGCGGTCGGCTGGTGTGTTTTGGCAGATCGCCAAATGAAGTTGAGATGGTGCAAGCTGGACAGACTGTGCCCAGACAAGTGTTCATCAAGCAGGTATGCGCAATGGGATCTAATTTTTGTTGTTGTGCCATGTCCAAACATTTTCATTTCCATTTTCCACTTTGACTAAGGGAGCCCTTATAGTCAATGAACATCCACATTCGGTTTCATAATTTACAAATCTCTGGCTGGCGTAAATGCAAGATTTCCCTGCACACAATAAACAAATTGATCGAAATTAGTGCGCCAACTCGTCACAAAATGCAGCTGAGTCGAAATTTTCCCGTGCCCAATCAAAGCGCATGCCAACGGACTTGCCTTCAAAGTTGGCACGGCCTAATCTGACCTTATGCCAGTGCACCGAGCAACCAAAAAACGGAATATTTGATGGGCTTGTTGTAGCAGATGCGAGTTGGCCAACAAGCTGGTAATAGCGCGAAACTTTCATTTTGAATTCGCCTGTTGGGCATGCTTGATGGACAAAGCCGCCAAAACACATACATACAAACGATAACGAAAGCGCGTTCTGTAGATGAACTCTTATAATATTTCAATCAGCTTGATGGTTGCGATTCTAACACACACACCACTGACCAAAACGAAGAAAACCACAATGAACAATTTCGATCACGCATGAAATAAATAATTCGTTCGCGTCACACAATAATATCGTGGACAATCACACGTGTGTACTCACCCGTATACCTAAATCTACTATTAACCGGTATCATTGCACTGGTGAGTACGGCAGTGAACAACATGAAGGTCCCGAATCCCAGTCGTTGCACAGCGATCGCGCCGAAAAACGGGCCGACTGTGTCGACAAACGAATAGGCAGTGTCCCAGAGGGCGTAACTGACGAAGAAAAGAGAATCTCAGATGAACACGGGTTAGGCGAGAAAATATCAGTGAAATGACCACACGTATCCATGAGTAACGCAGCGATCCAACAAAGACATTCTTTTGGCGTTACCGCCTTGCTGATGTTTCACACAAAGTATATAATACCCGCATCCATAGCTTTTCGACTTGAAATCAGCGTCAAATCGTTCATCGATCAGATCGCCAATCCAGGGCACGACCGCCGTTTCGGCTTGCACCTCGGCGAACATTAGGGCACACAGGCAGGCTGACAGGCCGATGAGACTCGGCTGGTGCAGTGCCAAGGTTATGCATGCCAGACTGATGATGAATAGTGCTGAATTAGAATGATGCGATGTTGAAGTTCAACGGTTGAAACGGGCATTGTACGTATATATGACAGGTGAGCTTTAGATGTGACGCCTCGGGCGTTCACGTGACAATTTGCCCACCACAGCTGCTGTGAGATTGTCTGGCAAATAGTGCTACTTGTTGAAACCCAATACAGACTGACAAGCCAACGACGACACACAGTTACTGGCTGGCATCTACCTGTTTGCACAAGTGTCACATGTGCGTGTGCATAATGCCGCATTACACACGTGCTGATGTAGGTGGCCAGCAGCATTGACACGCTACACGGCAGCCAGACGACGCCAACTGTTGCGTCCGTACTGTCGGGGACCTGTTTGAATTTAGGGAATTGAGTTGATTTGAAACCTGAACAACAAGAAAGCTGATTTCTCCACAAGCAACCTGCTCCTCAATGTAGAAAGTGAGCACTGCCTCCAGGCAGGTCACAGGTAGACATGAGATCACAATGTTGGTCACACAGAGTGAGATGTATGGATCCCAGAGCATCTGTGACATGGTCGCACAGTCGCTTTGCTCGGGAACCTGACGTGCGGATTGTGGCTTGGCTTGATTGTCAGTTCTGGATTGACAGGATAGAAACTGCTCACCTGGATCTTGGCTTGTCGCTGGTTTTCGGTGCACGCGACGGTGTGTCTTGCCTGTGAGCACAAGAGTACAGTGAGCAGTAACAAAGCGACCGCACTGGCGTGGTAAGGCAGCGGCTTATCGCCGTACGTGTACAGCCAACTGGCCACAGCTGGACCCGCGGCGTATCCGAAACACATCGCGCACATGGCCATGCCTGCGTGTGTGCGCGATTAGGTATAAAGCTTGTCGAAGAATTCTGACAGCACGAAGATGGTTTACCCATGACGGTGTCTCGACGTTTGTTGTCGCGATTCTTGTCGGCGAGAATCGACAGCGCCGATGCGTTGATCATGCTGCTGGCGAGGCCCTGCATCGCGCGCGCCACAATCAGCGCCGGCACACTGGAGCCGATTGCGAACAGCTCGCATGACACGCTCATGATCAGGACACCTGGAGAATGAGGGATTCAGAAGCAAGAGGATATGGAAAGACAAGAAATGCATAAAAGGTTGGAGGGAAGTGAACCTCCAATCAAGACGATGTAGTAACCCAACCATCCAATCAGGGATGCCGTTACGCACAAGCTGGTAATTGTTTGAACAAGCCCTTTAGTGGCGATTATTAGTCCGCACAACTCTTGAGCACTCAGTTGCGGTGTCAAAGTAACTGATGAAATGTCAGTTTGAAGATCTGATGTGATTGTGGCATTAGTAACGGAAATATGGTTCTCCATGTCGATGATATAAAGTGGCAATACAGTGACGGCGAGCATAGTGCTCAATTGTTCCAATAAGACGCACGTGATTATGATGATCACTTCGAAATTTGCTCGAATGAATTTGTAAAGTGCCAGCATGACACTCGGACGCTTGGTCGGACGCATTCGAGTCGTCCTGATAATTTGTTTGTACTTTTGGCTGAAAAAACTTCGCATTTCATTCATGATTCTGGTCGAAGAGCCGCTTGCGTATTGGTCAAACATGACCCTTTGACAAATTGCTATTTTCATCTTATCACCACATCAGGCTGGCTAGACAGACCCTTGAGTCAACGAAATTCAAGCATTGCTACAAGCATGTTGACATTGTTGTCATGCTCTTGTGTCTGATGACGACAAACATGAACGCTTGTAGCAGCATCTGTTGCCGAAAGCAAACATGTCTTATTATGGGGATTAACATGGGCTCAATTTTGGATGGCCCTTTACGGCAGACAAAAACACGTAACCACGAGCGGCCGCACCGCACCCCACAACCCGTTTTTATGTTTGAAAAATTGGTTTTCCTCGTTCTTATCTGACAAATTTGACAACCATAGGCACATAATACTAAGTTATGGCGAGCCTGCTGCGCGTGTCTGCTACCAAAATGTTGCTAAAGAGTGCTGGACACCTGCCTAGTGTGCCCAGATTCGGTCGCTATTGGACCTGAATCATTTGCCAAGATAAGACTGACATTTTTATTTGATACATTTATAAACATTCACGCACCAGCCAGGCGACGCCAGAATAGAATAGGCGTGTTGATGGTGCACTGTTGTCAGTTACACACGTGTATGTGAGTAGATCAGGCGCGCTCAATGTTTTTGTTGTTGTTCACAAAATGGCTAAACTGATCATACGCACAGAACACATGCTCTGGGAGCACATGGCGCACTATACGCTGAAACCAAACCATAGACATGTGCGTTGTAGTTTTTCAATCTGTGTATGAATGAGGTTTGATGGCGACCGGTTTTTGAACTATGTGACAGTATTTACGGACAGTGCATAAACTAAACAAGAAGCGGAGATCGGATTGACCTTGATTGATTGATTGGCTCGTTTGTATATTTCAAGCAAAACACTTCTCGTTGGTGGCTGATTTCAGTTTAGTGCCGCAACGAATACTGCCTGAAAAATTAAAATAAAGCTTTCCTGTATCTATTTCAGGTCACCACAGATGACACGGTGCAGGCGCGGGCCAATGAGCTTCGTGCGGCGCTCGAAACGCGAGACATGGGCAGCTACTGTGACAATAAAGCAAACTCGAAAGGTTGTGGTTTCCAACAAAATTAAGCATTGTCTTTTTATGTGATGCACTAAAACAGTTTGTTTTCAAAATCAGCGGCCACCTAAAGAGTGTTTGTTTCGTGTTCTGTCTGAGGCCGACTCAACTTCTTGAGCGCTATACGCTGTTGCTAAGACAAGAGATCATGTGGAAAAATGGTATACTAGATTAGCTCGCCACAATGGTAGTTTAGGCTTCAGTTTAGGCTTTGGCATAGGAGTAGGTTTAGTCTTTGGCTTGGGCTGTGTGTAATCCTGAGCCTGAGCTCAAACCTAAACTACCATTGGGGGGGGCGGCGAGCTGATCTGGTGTCGAAAAAATGACTGGCTTGTTTCGAGTGCCTGGCAATTTTCCCACAATCTTTATAGTACTGCGTAAAATGATATGGTCAATTGTAGACCTGAGCGAAGCCGAACGTACGTTGTGGTCGTTTCTGAGTGCGCGCGTTCACGGCTCAAGTCGCAAGGACTACGCGAATGCACTGAATCTGAGTGAGTCTGGCTGTGGGTAGGGGATTCACTATTGGTTTTCATCGGTTTTCGCTTGCGAGCGATGATTTTTTCGGGAAATTTCATGATTGATAGTACCGTTTTATTTGTACAAAGCGTGAAACATTTGCTGTCCAAATTGAGACATCGACAAAGTTGTTTATGCCCATGTTTCACGCACACACGACCAGAACAATGTGCGCAAGCAGCATCGATTGTTTGATGTAAAATGCTCCAACTATGAAAAAGTGGTCGTAATACAACATCGTCATTCTGGAAGAAGCAAGTCACTGCAATGGCTCTGTTGGAGTAGTCAGACAGACTGACTGATTTGTGCTCATGTTTGACAAAAATGTGTCATGGCTGACAAAAGTGTCCTGATGCACTGTAACGGATGTGGGTGTTTCAAATCAAATGTCAGAAAACATTAAAAAATAATTGAAGATTCGGAAGAAACGGCTGCGTCGAACATTCTGCAAATGTTGGGTCCGAAATCGCAATGGATGTTGGGCGCGGCAGCGAACGAACCGAACGCAGTTGACGGCGAATACGTACAGGACGAGGAAGTGAGGACACGAAGCAACAGCAATAGTGTCACGTCCGAGGAACTCACACAGGTCGGGACCGGGGGTCGGTTTATTCTTGTGTAAATTGTGCACTGATGATGTCTCGTCTGGGAGACACCGATGTCCGTGTTGGTCATCGAATCCGTCCTAGCTTGGTGTACTTTTGTTTTGTGATCTGGGATGTTTTTGAGATTCACGCACGGGTTTGTCGTTGATTTCGGCCGCATTTTTGGTGCCCACCACACCTGGGAACGAGAATACGACTCGCAGCCTCGATTTCGGTGTTTTTTATTTTCTATGTGTGTTCAACTGAACAGCATATTGCGCATCTAGTTTGTAAATCGGAAGTTATTTTTTTTAAAATGCAGAGTGGCGGTTCTCAAATGGCATCAGAATTGAGTGCGCTGCGACGACCATTCGCGATACCCGTCGGTGGGCATGATCGTAAGTTGATTAGTCGATTTTTTGTTGATCTCGTCTGTCTCGGTTGCTGAAAATTGGGTTCCCAGATGATTTATGAATTTAGTTGTAAATAACGTTCTCACAACTGTGAACGAGAAGCAAAATGTTCTGCCGAACTGGTATTAATCCAGGCATTCTACTCATCAACGTTACTGCGCAGTCTGCAATGATGCCAAAAACAAGAAAACACGGCCTTGAAAAAGTAATTCCTTGAAATAATTTTATGGAAAAAGTTTCTACTAACCCCGTTTGGATGCCGATGTGACCTCACCTGACCTGAGCTGCACTCAGTTTGCGTGATTCCTCTGGTCACTTCACTGCTTTCCCCAACCTTGCACCAAATAAGTGTTGGTTTATTTGTTTTTGCAGTCGGATCGCAACAAGAGAGCACGGTGTGTCAAGCGATTATTCACGGCGACGTGGTGCCGGCGATCGAGCTGCTGATCAGACGCGAACAGTGGGCGGATGCGATCCTGTTGGCCATGTCTGGCTCGGATCATTTGTTCACGCGCGTCCAGCGACTGTACGCAACGGCGATGGGCAAACAGGTGCGCACCTGCCGCGGCATAGTTGGTTTTGGTTGTTGGCCACGGCTGAGGGATGATTTGTCCGCTCTTGCGCTTAGGCTAATGCGCGTGTTTGCGTCTTGCGTTTGAGCTGATAAAGTGATCGCACGTGTTCAAAGCTGGGCGAAAGACAAAAACGTTGTTTGTGGCTGATATTTGGTCCCGGAAATGTTCCGCGGATTTCAGATATGGTTGGTTTATTGAGCGATTGAGCGATTCTGAACTTGTTTTCAATCTGGTGCTTGTATAACGCTCCAAGAGGAAAAAAAGTGCCGAAAAAAAGATATTCACCAATAGGAACGATTTCAGAACAACTCTGTCAGTCGATTGATTGCGTTCGTTTCGTCTGGTCGTTGGGGTGATTTGATCGAAGCGATCGATATATCGCAATGGAAGGACCTGCTCACCTTGATGCTCAAGTTTGTTCGCCTTCGTGCTGCCTTTTTTGCGGGAAACATTTTGTTTCGTGTTTGTGTTGCCGGTGTTCGATTTGGTGTTGTTTCGTAATGAACTGCCAGAGAAACGCCTAGCAAACGTGGTTCTGCTAAGCTGTTTTTTAGCGAGTTTGTTTGAAAACGCGTTATGTGCGCTCAAAGTCCAGACTAGAGCATGCGGGGATCTACATCCAGATTCTGACCTGTTTACATAACCGGCGGTGAAAGCAAACAGCAACACACACTGCAGATGGGCTCCACTGAGTTCTCAGTTTATGCTGGTCACCTAAGTCACAGATTGTGCAACAGCAATGTGTTCATTATGTTGCAGTTTCGCTCCGTCCGATCGATTCACCCAATTGTCAGTCAGATTGTTGGAGCGAATGCGCGAGTCGACCGACGCCGGCATACGGTCGCAAGCGGCATTAGTGGCCATTATGGCTGGATCGGTGCAGCCTTTCATCGATGTGTTGATTGGCAATAGCGAACAGACGCAGGTTGGATTGGGCTGGGACAACGGTGAATTATTGTTTTAGGGTTGTTTTAATGCTATCCGTGATTGTGGTGTGTAACATGAGCTGTGCGCGTTTTGTTTGGTGCCCGATTCTGCCGAATTTTACACACATTAGTCACATAATCAATCCAAAAGCACAGACGCGCTGGGTTAAAAAATCTGGTTCGGTTGTTTGTCTTGTATATTAACTGGACACTTACTGTGTGTGTAATTCCCACTTACCCTCAAGTCAATTTAACCAAGCTTGAAGAACTGCTCCAAAATACATTTGCATTTTTTTTGCAGTCGATAATCGAGAAAGCGACCGCTCTGCGTTGGCAAGTTGGCGGTGGCAGTTTGCGCGTCGCTCCCTCCACGCCGCAGTACGCCCAACTTGTGTATGATTGTGCACGGATGTTGACCGTGCAGGGTTGTCTGCACACGGCGCTCAAACTGATGCAGAGTCTGCCCGAGTCGGAGAATGACTCGCAGGTTATGGCGAGAGTGATTTTTTAAAATAGTTTTTTTGTCGTTTTTGTGTTTTTAAAGTAAGCTTGGTCGGATTGTCGTTCGCGCAGGACTGTAATCCTTCATAACGTTCCCGAAACATTTGTGCTTGAGCATTTGTAATCATGCATTCGGTCTCGGTCACCTAATTTTAAAACTTTTTGTATCACATGCTCAGGAGCGATTCAGCCAGTATGTACAGCAATATGACAGCCTACTCTCGTTATAGCGACACTGTTTATTGGGAAGAAACCCTAACCCTCTTCTAGTTGACATTTTTCAGCGCTATTTTGGTTCCCGATCTTGCGTTTACCCAATCGTAATTGCCATGGTTTGTGTCCATTGAATGGCATAAAATGGCCGGTCGTGTCACAATGAAGAGGCCAGACTGTACGTGTGGCAATATTCACAAACGAATTCATTTGCAGGAGGTCAAGCTGCTCAAACATCGTCTGATGGGTGCCTGTGGTGAGACGCAGCAACAGGGCGGTGCTCAGGCACCGTTCACAGTCACACGAATTGGGGCCAAACGGCAACAACAACATCTCATACCCGGCAGAACAATGCAACCGCCTTCCAGGGTTGGCTAGGGGAATTTCTTGGAATCTGTTTTAGTTGTTATGTTTGCGAATATTCGGCCTTCAGACTCGAGTTTCAAGTTTTGTGTAATTGTTTTGTGCAATTTGTGCGAGTCTCCTTTGCTCAAAAAATTTTGTTCTGGTGTGCAGTTCAGTCGGTTCGCTTCTTTTTGCGTTTTATCTCTGACGATGTCGTACTGCATTGGCATATGACGTCGTGGTTTCATTGTCGGTGTTTCGGTATGCAGTGCGAAATGTCCCAAAGACAGCTGTCCTCCGCTAGGGTAACTCCCGACAACCGACACCTACACTTCGACATCTAGGAGGCTATCACACCTACAATTTTTTGGTGCCGATACCCGACCTTGCCCGATTCCGGCCACCAAGTTCCCTATTGATCACAACAACTTCTTAAAGGGCTCGGGACATGTTGTTACATACCGTTGGAAAGCATTCCGACAGCCTGTGTCACGCACAAATTTTAGGCTCCTTGGAGATTCGCTATCTCTTCGTAGAGTGACTTTTCGTTCCAGAAAAAAGTGAATTTTTGCACAAATTGGAACGATCGGTGCAGAAACCCCAAATGAGTTGAAGGTTAAGTAACACGTGGTTAGGATTACAACAGCCTCTGAATAGCTTACCATCACAACTTCAGTCGCTCAAAGCATTGCTTCATACGGTGCGGATGCGAAACGTTCCAAAAATCGGCCTCATTTTTCGAGAACACAAGTTTGTCCCTAAATTTTGAGGCCACGCTTAGCGCTGCGGAAATAAGAATGCAATGGGGAAATAGAGCATCGTCGAAAGTACCAGAAAAGAAGGTTTTTAAATTTTTTAACTCTTGGCTAGCTCTGTGACAGGCCTAAAAATCCATTAAATTACCGCTAAATTAGGTGGTTACATTCATCGCCAGAATTGTGACACATAAAGGACACAGATTGTATCGGATTCGAAACAAAATAATGAGAGAAACGTCTGGTTTAACAACCTATCAAGGTCCGAAAACCCCAAGGTCTACAGATCTCTCGGAGCAGCCATACTAACCTGAATATGATATTCAGCTATAAATGCTTATGGTTAACAGCTATTGTAAATGTGACAGCACCAAACAATGTATCTCGGGAGTAGCTTTCGAATGATCAAGCCCCAATAAATTCTTACGCTTAAGGGCACAGGTTAAAAAATTGCTTTTTTGACGATTCTGGAATGAACCGTCACGTCACCGTGTGCGATTTCGGAATTTTGACCGTTTCTTGTCCATAGTAAGAGATAGTATGGACATGTTATATATCGTTCGATCGCTACGTTAAAGCTACCTCGTTTGGTGCTATCAAATGTGCAATAATCTTTAACAGTAACGACTTATAGCCAAATATCTTATTCAGGCTGGCATGGCTGCTGCAGCCGGACCATGGGGTTTGAAGTCTTGAAATTCGTCTAGATTGTTGGACTGTGCGTTTATCTGACTTTCTCGTTTCCAATGCAATGCAATACGTGGCTTACTTACATCACATTTCCGTCAATGAATGCAACTATGCAGTATAGTGGCAATTTTCAGGTCTATTTCGGCCTGTCGCGCCGCGATCTAAGTGCTTCCAAATTTAAAAACCTTATTTTCTGGTACTTTCGAAAATGCTCTATTTTTCTATTGCATTTTCATTTCTGCAACACAAAGCGCGGCGTCAAAAATTAGAGACAAACTTGTGTTTTCGAAAATGTGGCCGATTTTTGGAACATTTCGCACCCTCACTGAGTGAAGCAATGCTTTGAGCGACTGTTCTCGCAGTTCTCATGATAAGTTATCATGCAGCGAAGTTCTCATGATAAGTTATCCAGAAGCTGTTGTAATCCTATCCACGTGTTACTTGACTTTCAACTCACTTGGGGTTTCTGCGTCGGTCGTTTCAAGTTGTGAAAAAATTCATTTTTTTCCGGAACGAAAAGTCGCTCTACCAAGAGATAGCGAATCTCTAAGGAGCTTGACATTTGTGCGTGACATATGCTGTCACAGTGCTTTCCAACGATATAACACTGCGCTCTGCTGCCCTTCCTTCGGTTGTGTCCCGAGCCCTTTAATTGTGGAATGAACAAGATAAAGGGGTGTCAGTGAATTTGTGAAGATTCAACAAAAATATTGTTTTTGCAGCAAACGCGTTCATACGGGGGTCTCCCATCGGCGCCTCATTCAATGTCTGCATATCAACAGCCACAAGCGCCACCCCCAATCATGCAGCAGGCACAAATGCCACCAAGTATGTGACCGATTTGGAATTGAATTTGGTATTAGGGTTCTAATGGTGATGATCTGTGGTTTATATTTATTTCAAACATGTTTCGTCATCATCAATACCGTGTGCGCAAACTTGCAGATCCTTATCGTGTTGGCGAAACATTGTTTCGTGCAAATATGATATGTGTGTTGAAATTAGTTTTGTTTGCTTGAACAAGGCTTCGTTAGGCCCGAAGCTGCAATGCGCTGAAGCAAAAAAAACTTTTTATTCTTCGCCATTTTATGCACACAATTTGTCATTCAGCGTCTCATCATCACCAACAAGTCACATCTCCGTACCACCAACAAGCGCAACAACAACCGCACTGGGGTCAGCCGCCTGCCATGAATGGTATGATGCAAGCACCGACGCCACAGTTGGGTACGTTCTAATGTTTGAAATTTTTTGGGCTTCACGATCTGTTCCTCTTTAATCCATAATTTCGGGACAACTCTGTGACATTGGGGTGGCAACCTGTCGCATTCAACGGTGAACATGCATCGCTGTCCAAAATTCTGCTTCTCTTTGTGTCAATCGCCGCCTGTCCGTTTATGTTTCACGATAGAGTGACCGGGCTCGAATCTGACGAGTGAGACTAGTGTGCTCAGCGCCAATTTACGAATCCAGACCTGAAACAGTGATCACTTTCATTGATAAAGTCGGCTGCCTTGCTGGTGTTGCCACAGCGCAAGCAAACAGTAGCTGACTGCAACAGCCAATAATCAACAAATTTACTCCACGTGGTGGGTGCGGATGTTATTATGCGTCACACAGTTGAACAGTTAACCTCCTGTCTACGTATATGTACATGGGTGGCCGTCGAAAACCCCGAAAAAAACGCGAAAAGGAAAACCCCGAAGGTTTTCGACCCCACACTATACATGACACACATACCGCACGTGTGCACTTTCAGCGCCACCACCCACGCAACTGCCGCCGGGTGCCGGAACGCAACTGTTGTCAACATCACGCACAAGTTTGAGAGATGGACAACAATCGGACAGACAAGGTGGACCACCGGTGGCCGCTGTGGCTCCGCGACCCGCGCAGGCCTGGAATGACCCACCGGAGTTGCCGAATAGGTTGGCTTTGGTTGCATTATAGGTTCCCTACGCTCAGGAGGTGCATTAATTGTTATTGCTGGTAATGTGCAAGCGCACAGCGACTTATTTCTTTGTTTGTTTGTTTTGGCCAGCTTCAAAACTCCATCTGTGGACATGTGCTGCACCAAAACCATCGATTGTGGCTGAGCACACAGCCTTATTCGCAAATTTTGTCAACAAATATTACCTGTCTTTCAGTAAAATTTCCAGCTACTGACTGACAAACAACCTTGTCAATTTTTCAGACCCCCGCCCGAGCCGAAGCCCCAGGCGCCCGCGCCTGCCCCACTCACCACCCCCGTGCTCGGCGGGCCCGACCCAAATCAATACAATATGATGGCACAACCGCCGACTAGTATGGCCATTGGACAAGTGGTGCATCCGGGAATGCATAATCAGGTTTGTAGGTATTTCTTCAGGGAGATGCCGAATAAAGAATGGGGATCAATACGGGCTTCTCAGACATAGCTGACGCAAATGTCTCCGGGACGCCAACTTTTGTGCACGATTCATGTGAAAGCGTTGTTTTTCGTTCCTCCCGTGTAATTTTCACTCCAGCACGCATTTTGTGAGATGTCTATACAACAACAGGCTGATGTTTCCCAACCGGCACTTATAGGCGCCCGCACAAATGGCGCGCGCGCCCCCGCAGCCGGCCAAAGAAGTGGCGCCGCCCAAACCGATGCCCAGTGAATACCAACCGATACAATACGCGTTGGACCAATTGATTGCGACTTGTCTGGCCACAAACGGACTCACACCGGTTGGTTTTAGCAGCGTTTATTTAGACGCTGATTTCATTGGCCGATTGTGCACCATTCAACCATTTCTGTTTTTTTTGTGTTTTCTTTTGGCGGAACGTTCTTCTTATTTATCGCTGTCATCACAGATTAGGTAAACACTTGTTTTGTGAATGAAACATTTCCAGCCAGACCAGTGCAAACGACCTTTTGATCCGTAAATCATTTGTATATCGTTGCTTGATTCTCACAAGCGATCCTAGTTGGATGGAGTGCAATTTATCGTGGTATTGACTCAACGCAAATCCTTGGTATCACCATTGAAACACTCGGGTTAGACAAGTCACTAAACTTCAGTCGAATAAAATCAATCACGCTTCGTTCATTTCAGTTATTCCGCAAACGTATCGAAGAAGCCAAACATAAAATCGAAGCCGAATTGTATCCGTGTCTGTGTGACCATCGAGTGAGTGACCTTTGTCATTCAGGGTTTCCAGACGTTTGATCAAAATCTTCAGAAATTGTTGCTCCTGTGCTAAAAGTTGCTACGATGTTTTATTCGCATTTTTTGAATTTCTCATTTACAGCGTGTGAGGGTATGAATTCACCAAATACATAGAAAATCTCAACGTTTGTTCACAAGTTTCAGCTGAGTGCGACCACGGTGGGCAATCTACAGTACCTGGCGCACTACGTGCAGTCACGTGACTACCACAACGCACTAGCCATCTACACGGCCATGGTTCAGGGCAGTGACTTCACTACAATATCTCACTTCATGCCTGCGCTGAAAAGCCTGCTCGGCACGGCGCAGCAGATGCGGATTTGAGGATTTCGTCCATACTTGAATTGAGCGAGGATTTTGCGGTTCGGGTATTTCGTTGGTATTCCTCAGGAAATCTTGAAGTGGAGTCAGTGTGTCTAAGTTAAATTACCGAACTCCATATACCTGAACTGCAATAATAAATTCTGGCTTATGTGATCAAATCAGATCGCCAACAAAAGTTGTCGACGCACTCCCAATCCATTGTATTGTTTCTCTCTGTCACTCAGTGCTTTTTGAGTTGACGCCTTTTGTTCACGATCTGACTTGAGCGCGTATCAATCAGCCGTATTTAATTCTTGGTGATATTGCTGTTTTGTTTTTGTGTTCTTAGTGATGTTTTGCCGCCAACACCCGCAATATGACTCTCAAACTTTCGTTGGGGTTTGATTGACTTTTAGAGTTTTCCTGTTATCACTGCACTGCACCTGCTCAAAAAGGACAAATTTTAAGAAGACTGCTATTTATTCTTGCTGTTTGTATTGAAATATACACATGTGAAATATACACATGTAGCGTCTGGTTGGTAAAAATCTGAACTTTTGCCTTTTGATGGTATGGACTTTTGAACAGTTAGAGTGGGCAACTATTTTTACTGAGTGAGTGTTTTTGGCTACGCATTTGGTTTTGTACTGGAATCGGCCATTGTGGAGATCTTTCTGATGTGTTGTCTAAGGGTCTTACAAATCTCACAAAGTCCCATGAAACATTTTCATTGTGATCCTGTCTGGCGCCTTTTATATTGCTGCGGAAGACAAATTTTTTTTGTGTTTTTGTTTGTTTTTAGTGTCCGAAGTTTATATTGCTATCATTTCCTTAAATTATACTTGCGGGCCTTTCATATGTACTTGTGCTGTTGTTTTCATTGCGTTTTCTGTCACAGTTCATTGCATTCATAGTGCCGTTATTTATAGCCTGGTGTTTGTTAATTCTGTTGGTGTGTCGGGGAATAAAGTTGGAAATGAAAACTAGGTTCAACGTAGTTTTGTGCTTAAAATGGCTCAAAATCTGATCCACTTTCATTCATTGAATGAAAATTTCACAATAAATGCTATGTTGCTGTTTATCGCTTGCTGCCGAGCGTTGGGGATAGAAATTGACGTCACTTTTCGAGTGACTAAGCACGATTGGGTTTGTTAGGTGCTGGTAGTGCACAACACTGCAGACTTTTGTGCCTGAAACATGTTGATGACTCATTATTTTGTCTGAGTTGGCAAGTCTTATGGTCACGCCAGGATGCTTGCGCTGTAGATATTGGTTGGTACCTGTTTTCAGACCTTGCTCACTGTTCAAAAAATCGTTCACTGCCAGTTGTACAGCCCTTTCGGCTTATGTTTTCAACATTTTTATCTCCATGTGTATGAAGCGCGATGTGTGATATATTCTTAGTCTGTTTAACGGTCCAACACTGCTTATTTCCATCAAATCGACATGTTATACACGGGCATCAACCCAGACGCTATTTCATTTACCATGTTTTCGTTGGTTGTATTTTTTCTGACCCGCGTCGTGAAAAAGACTGTTTTTTTTCGACTTACAATCACAAGCTGTGCGCTTCAGGGGCGCCACACATCGTCAAAACATTTATTTTATCGAACTGGCGCTTCATAGAGATTTTCAGCGTGCTGTGCCGGCCCATAGCACATAGGCTGGGGATTCTGTTGTGTTTCCTGGCTGTTTTGTAGGTCAGGTGCACATGGCTAGGACCGGTTTATTTAGTTTCGCTTGGCTTTGGTGACGGTTACAACTGTGTGACTGGTTTTAGAATATTTTTTATCCGACATTTTTTCGTAAAAAATTCTCCTGTGAATTGCAATTCGTGCTGGATTTGATTATCATTGTGACAGAAAATTCTGATTTTTTCAGGTGAGCATTCTGATCGACCTCGCAAGTGCCAATCCCAAAAATATCCGCACAAATTTGCAATCACAATGGCCGTTCGCAGCTGTCTACTCATCATACTGGCTTGCTTCATTCCGGTACGTTGTTCCTAAAACCTATCGAGATTTTTGGAACAAAGTTCACTATTGGATATGAACAGTAAAGCAACTTTGAGATTCCGTTGCATTTATCGGGTTCGGTTCGGGGGCGGGGATGAAAAACGGGTACGCAGGGTCATGTCTTGCA
The DNA here is from genome assembly GCA_030248065.1 of Rhynchonema sp. JSB1_4. Classification (NCBI taxonomy): domain Eukaryota; kingdom Metazoa; phylum Nematoda; class Chromadorea; order Monhysterida; family Xyalidae; genus Rhynchonema; species Rhynchonema sp. JSB1_4. The sequence goes on from JASAMV010007643.1 coordinate 22,294, forward strand.
ATTTTGTCGTTTTTGTACTTTCAACCAGCATAGAGAAGTTGTTGTCCAACGAGCTGCGAGAAACATTTACGTTGTCGATCGACAAATGCAGAAACAACCAAATCGTGAGTTAAAAATGACCCAACCCATTTTGCGCGCCCGTCACGCATGCGAGCAAAGTGTATACCCCGGTCCATGTTTTCTGAGTGTCGCTTGTTCGCTTGGACTAAACAAACCAGGTAGAAACAACCTAATTTAGGAAAGAGACAGAACATGAAATGTTTCATGCTTTACAACAAACCCACAGATTCAGAGCATTGATCGATGAATTCACGCCACGATTCGTAGCAAAAAACTGCTAAATACAACAATTACACAATGCTCTCGCATCCCTCAGTATAAAATGGCTGTTAGGAGGGCGCACTGCGCACGCTGTTGTATCTCTATATATCCGATCCCATTGCAGCCTCTGGCCGTGTGCCTCCATCTGAACGACTGTTGCAATGTGCACGTGCTCATCAACCTCCTGCTAACGATATTCATCCCGTTGATTGGCGGCATTTTGCATGCCATTTGGGTGATTTGCGCCAAAAGCGAACATCAAGAGGTGCGTGGTTGGATGTTTGCTTTGGTTTTCCTAGAATTACTTTTTGGATGTCACTTGGCCAGAGGTGTTCGCGCCGACTAGGCCTGGCACCTCGCCCCTCTGAAAACAGGCTGAAACGGGCAAAACTCACTGCTGTTACATTTTTGTAAGAGGTACGATATGTAGACAGTTCGGTAGTTTTGTGGCCTGCCCATGGTTTTTTGTTATTTTTTGCGGAAAGTTCGATTTGTCGCGGCAAATACATCTAGTGTTTTTGTAGTTAATTTTCGGCGAACCAAGAATGTTTTCCATTGTCCACAAGAGTGATTCTCAATTTTGCAGAGCACTACAGCAAACAGTTCTGTGCGCAAGCCTAAACAAAACTCAAATGTTGTAATTGATTAATCAATGATCATTAGTTTTTATTTGTTATTTTTAAAATTACGTTCCAGATGTAGTACCGCTGAGAAGTTGTTTACAATTGATGATACTGATACTCTTAGTATTTTCGACCCTGAGTCCAGGTACAATACCACCGGGCTTGACTGGGAGCTTGGGCTAATTTCAGGCTTGCTTGAGAAAATGAACCCGAAATTATGCATTTGCTTTTTAATCCCGCCGGGAACTGCTATCCCACCCGGACTCCTATTTTTCTGGAAAACTGCCCCCTTTCCTCGGTGCCAAAGTTGGGTCCGCTGGACTATTTGGTCACACGAATTTTCTCTTTCTTTTCATTTACAGATTGTGGTCGTACACCGTCAAGCGTAATGATTCGGATGATCTGATCTCTCCGACCCGCCAAAATGTGAATCTTTTTGATAATATCTTGTCAAGTTAATTTGCGATTATCAACCATAATCACTTATCACATTTTGTTCATTAGATTTTGTTTCTCCACCAGTATGGATTCGCTTTGGACACTCATTTTATCTCCGTAATACCAGAGTATTTTTGTTGATATTTGTGAAACATTATTTTTTCGTGCTTGGCTTGTATTCGGTGTTTCGGCGTTGCCTTCGGACTGTGCTGCTTTTTTTGTCAGAAATGGTGTTCTAGAAATCATCTTTTTACTTTTGTTTGTAGGTACGGTAAAAAAGTTGTCATTTTTTGTTATGTGAACGCGGGTTTTGTTTTCATGTTCGCATAAGGAGTTATACTTTTGCTAATTAGCCAGATTTGTATATACTGTATGTACATGTTTACAAATGCCATACCATAGTCACCAAGAAGTCTAATCTTGGTAATTTAAATGCATAAGTTCAGTTAAGTTTTATGCACTTACTGCCTTGCTAGCCGTTCTTATGGACGTTTATCTGATGTTTTCGTTTTGGCACATCACTGGTGAATAAAACATGAGGAGTAAATGATGTTCCATGATTCAGCTTCAACGTTTCGACACATTTATGAAACGCTACAAAAATTCCTTTCATTGATAACACTTCGGAAAGCATGATGTATTCTGCTTCGATTTCTGGGCCATTGCTCAAGAACGCATTGGTGCACGTGTGATGAGTTGGTATCTGCGCCCGTATGATGTACGCTGTGCAATGAACATGATTTTGACGCCAAACTCTCATTTGAGATAAGCATGGCGCGCTTGCTTCTGCCACCGTAACCCATTGCGCGGTGTGCGCGCAGGTGGTGGGACCACGCATATACAGTGTGCACGCGTAAACGCAAAGTATAGTCCGTCCATCAGCTCATGACACTTTGTCAGCCGAAAAGCTTGGCAGGATCCAGTGCTGTTCTCGTTCCGGTTGGCTTACGAAAAAAGAAATGAAAGAGAAATCCGTTTTTAATTTATTTTTGTGTGCGCCGTTTTCTCTGACATTGCCTTGCGGAAAAACAGTTCTCCACAACCTGAATCTCCCAAACAAAAGTGCCATGAGCTGATGGATGGACCATACAGTCTGTCTTTGTCGTGGTCGGGAACCGCCCTTTTCGGTTACTGAGAATAATATTCATCATAGCTATCACGAGTTTGATCAGCTGATGTTTCACATTCAACTAATTGTGCATAAATTTAAATGTATGGCTAGCTTTGGTGTATTTCCGTGATCTCAAAGTGCGCACAGTTGCTTTTTAGCTGCTCGTTTCGACCCGCCTGCGCGGACGGACGGTGCATCAGACCATCGTCAGTGCAAATGCACCAGATAAATCCAATGGAAATCAAGTACATCATCAATGGCCATCAACTTCAGGTTCAAAGCATCACATTGCATTCACCATGTCAACGCATCGCATCCGCAGATATGCTACAACGTATCGAAATAATTGTTTTCAAAAATGATCTTTTGAATACAAAACAATATCTCTTAATAAATATTTTGATCAAGTTTTCACTCAATCCCAAGATTTTGGTTCCGTTCTGAAGCAAATTTCTTGGGTCCGGCTCTTGGCCCGCGCACATCATCATGGGACGATGGCTGACTGTATACGGTCATCACGTCGCCCGGCTGCATACTGCAACACCCATCTCAACTAATATGTGAATATGTGTTCACATTGCTTCTTGTCGTTGCGATCACAGATCTTATACATACATACGTGTAAAGGCGGTCTACGGGAGCTTGTCATTCAGCCCCCGAATACCGTAACCCACCGTAATTTTGATCTGCAAGGATCGTGTCGAGACCATTTTGTTTTTATCTATGTTTTTAAGTGTTAGAGCCAACACCAACCAACAATTCCAAGTTTTGGTGATCGACGCGCACGATGACAATTTCCAGCTGGCTGCCGCTAATACACGTGTCGATAAGCAGCGATCAGCATGGGTCTCGCAGCGATCTCGCTTGCGGTGGGTTACGGTATTCGGGGGCTGAGTGACAACCTCCCGTAGACTGCCTTTACGTTATTGAGCGATTCACTTTGCTGATACAGAGGTTGAACACTAGTGTTGTAATCAGATCCGTACTGATTTCATCGAATGTGTATCACAGTTTTAGTCGGTAAGTTTTAGTCGGTAAGGTGAGACCGCAGTGTTTTAGTATTTGCAAAAAAACTGCGCTATACGGACGAAAGCGGTGTGACACAGTTCAGTGTGGGAGCACATCCGGCTTCATCCATGTGTACTCTTTGCATGAAATTCTGGATGACATTGTTTCTTGTTGATTTGGCAATATAAATCATGCTCGTGTTCAATTTTCATATTGAGTGAGACGAACCAGGTAAAAAATTGCATTGTTATAGAACTCAAACCCTGTCATCATGTCACTGCTACCGACCAAATTTGTCCTGTTGGTGATGGTGATCACATTGGTTTTGACGACAAGATTCCCAGAGTTGGTCAGGATGAGGGCACTTTTCTAGGCGCTCGGAAGTTGTTACCGTTCCTAAACTACAAGTACGTACGTGCCATTTTTTAGAGTCGACTGCGGTTCACCAGATGATTACGAGCAATTCGGGCAGGATCTGCGTTCGAAACGGGTTCATTGATGAATTTTTACATTTATTGCAAAAACGAGCACGAAAACGTGCATCGCAACCCTCTTTTCAGTCGGGAAGAGGCGGTCGAAAAGCAGCCGATCGAATAGCAGAGTTGGAGCGCCGTATCCACGACCTTTACGAATCGCAAGCTGATGCGGCCGATGAGATCAATGAAGGAGGAATGCTAGCTGAAGAAGGGCATCGGCTTATTGACAATTGGAACAGGGAGCGAATGCGACTCACTGCTGAACTGAATCGACTGCATGCTTGGTGGGGCTCGCACTTGAAATTTTTTGGTTTGGGGAAGTTTCCCGTTTTCCCGCGGGTTCAGGGAAATTTGCGGGATATTTATTTTTTGTTAAATTTCTGACGGACGGGAAGTTGAGGGAAAACGCCTTTCCCTCGGGAAATGTCTCGCGGTTAACGGAAAAAATAGGGGAGATTTCCCGCGGATATTGACCTAATTTCCGAGGAAATAATTGAATTTTCCGCGGGAAATGCATATTGTAGCTGGTAAGTCAGCGGTTCGGTGGGTGATGACCGGGTAACGGGGTCCACCGATGGACATGGTCCTCTTTGGGCTCCGATATGGGTGGGCTATCAATAAGGTAAAAAGTACACAACACATAGAAGTCAGTCGGTTTCAGAACCGATGTCAGAATTGCGATTGGAGACTTTTTAAGGAATTTAGATAAATTCAAACTGGGTGGCCGGCTAAGCCTAAGCCTAAGCGTGCTACCTAGATCACGGCCAGCAACAACTGATCAAACTTGGAGCGCTACTGCCAGTTCAGGTCATCCCGCTGTGAGCCTATTTTATTCAAATAACGATGCGCACCACTCTAAACTACGATCGCCACCGAAAATTCGTTTTCACAACTACCTATGTACACCTAGCCGCTAACTTGCCAGGCATGCGTATGATCGATTGAGAACCAAGGAACGAGTGAAACCGAAAACGATTGACGAACGACGAGACGAATTGTTTCAAATTGATCAAGACATTATGGAGCTGCACGATCGATTCAAGCAGGGAATTGTGAATAAAAGTGAATATGAACGAAAGATGAAGGAACTAAAGAACGAACAGCTGAAAATGCGTCAAGAGCTGAATCGAAAAATGAACAGAGATACGGACTGATCATTGACGAAGAATCCGAAGCTGAGAATATGAATTCCATAGAATCGTTGATTATAATAGATGAGGGCAGCAAAATACCCCCCACCCTGTCTAACATTTTTAGCTATACCGTGTATTGTATTTTGTATGAAAGTCTGAACGGCACAGGTTTACACTGACGACCTTTTTGTGCGTTTGGTTCACGGCTGCCCTGAAGGCGCTCAATTCCCTACACCGTTTTGGTGTTGAAGACGTATACGCCATGGCCGGCCCATGTGGTCCACACATTTTTGTGAGTGGAAAGCTGATGTCTATTACACGCAAAAGTCAAGATACCGGACCGATCGTACCAAGCTTAAGATCGCCTTCGTGTTTCAGACACAAATGTGTTAATGAAACATCGTTGTAGACAAGATTGAATAATGAAAATAATAGGTACATAAGTACAGAAATGCAAATATGAAACATATTTCATGACAGGAGCCAGAACCGGAACTAGAACCGGAACTCAATGCTTACTCACGTGAATAAGCAACACAATACTGCTCTGATCATGAAGACAGTCGGAGCGGTATACAGATTTTCGGGGTCGAGAAATCTAAAGGTGACATTGGTTTTTAAATCCGGAACTTTTCGGAACTAGAACCGGAACTCGGTATTGATCAGTGAGCATAGATAGTACAATAGTGATCTGATATCCAATAATGTGTCAGCTGTTTTTGTTTTTTCGGTGGGGAATCCAATGGTGACATGGTTTTTTACCTCTAGTTTGATTGAGGTGTGAAACAGTAACATGAATACATTCTAACCTCCACATGTGTTCAGTTGTAGAAATGTGCAATTGTAAACTTGTACAATTGAATAATTGTACATGTGACAAGTTTTACATTCGAACATTTTTTGTTTGAAGGACTGTTCGCATTTGAATAATTGTTCATTGACGCAGACGTACAGCCAGCGCTATCCGCATTTGTGCTCTCTGTATGAACATCCAGACTACGTGGTTTTGTTGATTGGCAAACAAATTCATGCGGTCGGGATCATTTATTCCATATATTGACCAGACCAAAAACAGCTGCGTTGTTATTGCACCCGCGCCAATCTGCCATCATGTCACTGCGACCGACCAAATTTGTCCTGTTGGTGGTGGTGATCACATTGGCTTTGACAAAATGCCCAGAGTTGGTAAAGTTGAGAGCACCTTTCTAAGAGCTCTGCGAAGCTATTGCCCTTTCACCGTTTCTAAAATACAAGTTACTGTAAACGCCATTTTTTAGAGTCGACTGCGGTTCACCAGATGGATACGAGCAATTCGGGCAGGATCTGCGTTCGAAACGGGTTCATTGATGCATTTTTACTTTACTTATGACAAAAACGAACACGAAAACGTGCATCGGAAGCTGATTTTCAGTCGGGAAGAGGCGGTCGAGATGCAGCCGATCGAATAGCAGAGTTGGAGCGCCGCATCCACTATCTTCACGAAAGGCAAGTTGACGCGGCCGGATGGATCAAAGAGGGAAGAGTGAGAGCTGAGGAAGTGCGTCCCCTCATTAACAAATGGAACAAGGAACGAGTGCGACTCACTGCTGAATTGAATCGATTGCATACCTGGTAGGTTAGCGGGTCGGTCAAGTCAACTGTAGCGGTTCCGTAGTGTGTCGCGCGCGTTGTGAAAACGAGTTTTCGGTGGCGCTCATAAGTTTAGAATGACGTGCGTTGCGTGAATAAGCCTTAGGCCGATCTCATATAGCAAGCGGGTTGCGGGTTAACGGGTGCGATTTTACGATTAGGCCGGGTTCTATCATACGATAATGTGAGCGCAAAAGCGGGCGTAAAAAGCGGGTCCGCTGATCCGCAACCCGCTAACCCGCTAATAATCCGCTACATTGTGAGACCAGCCTCACAGCAGGCTGATTCGAACTTGCAGTGGACGCTCTAAATGTTTGATCAGGAGGTGCTGCCTGCCACACACCACACAAACTTGACTTTCGTTAAGTCGCCCAAAAAAGGCTCCAAACGCGATTCTGAAATCAGTGATTGATGACTTATGTTGTTGCTCAAACGTTTCCCGAATGCTGGTTTTCACAACGCGCATCTCCCGTCGCGCCGCCAACTTGCCAGGTATGATCCGTCGACAGCCAAGGACCGAGCGAATCCGAAGACGATTGACGAACGACGAGACGAATTGTTCCAAATTGATCAAGACATTATGGAGCTGCACGATCGATTCAAACAGGGAATTGTGAATAAAAGTGAATACGAACGAAAGAGGAAATATCTGGAGAACGAACAGCAGAGAATGCGAAAAGAGTTGAATCGGAAAATGAACAGAGATACGAATTTAATCATTGACTAAGAATCCGAAGCTGAAGAGCTGTGCATCTCATATGGCTGTTTTGTACTACAGGTTAGGAATTAAGAACTGATTATATACACGCGAAAGCAGTAAAATGCGCACCATGTCTAACTTACTTAGCTGCACTGTGTGTCCACCCTTTGAACCACGTTTTGTAAACCGTGCATTGTACTTTTGTATGAAACTCTGAACGGCACACATGTTTGCTCTAACGGCCTTGGTATACATTTGGAGCGTGATGTTTTACGGGAGCATAAAACCAGCTCATGTGCGTGTTTTTGGTGTGATAATGTCGTCACCAAGTCGTCAACTATGGCGTCGGAGCTGGCATGTATGCATACTGTATAGATAATTTTGCCGCTAATATCTTAAACAAGCATACCTGATACATATTTCTCATTTAGGGCTATGTACTTCTGACTTCGTCGGAGCATCAAATGCACACAACCCGCGTGGATCACATAACAGATTGATGGTTGATGACAAAACTATTAGCCGACCTGATGCACCACATGTCCTCGAAACTGGGCAGAAACGGGCTACAAAAACGCCGCACAACTCTTCCCATTCGACATTATTTACCAATAAGAGCTGTCAGATTTACAGCGCACACATATTTTATATTGACCGAACCACAAATTGTTTTATTATCTGAACAATTTTTACTGTCCAACAATCTGCCATCATGTCACTACGACCGACCAAATTTGTCCTGTTGGTGATGGTGATCACATTGGTTTTGACGACCAGATTCCCAGAGTTGGTCAATATCAGAGCACTTTTCTTGGCGCTCGGAAATTATTGCTTATTGCGGTTCCTAAACTACACAAGTGCCCACTGCTGTACATGTCATTTTTAGAGTCCGTTGCGGTTCACCAGATGACCACGAGCAATTCGGACAAGATCTGCGTTCGAAGCGGGTTCACTAATGGATTTTTACTTTTGACAAAACCGAACACGAAAACGTATACTCCAGCAATTCTTTTGGGAGAAACTTTTCAACCGCGTTGCCTGATCCGTAAAGCGCATTTGCGTGCACTGGCTGCGGAAGTCACGTGACCACTATAGCCAGTGCACGCATCATGCGCTTTACGGATCAGGCAACGCGTTTGAAAAGTTTCTCTCAAAAGAATTGTCAGAGTATACATCTCAACCCTCTTTTCAGTCGGGAAGAGGCGGTCGAAACGTAGCCGATCGAATAGCAGAGTTGGAGCGCCGTATCAACAACCTTCAGGAATCGCAAGTTGATGCGGCCGGATGGATCAAAGAGGGAAGAGCGAGAGCTGAAAAGACACATCGCCTCATTAACAAATGGAGCCAGGAACGAAAGCAACTCACTGCTGAATTGAATCGATTGCAAACCTGGTAGGTTAGCGGTTCGGTCGTCAAGTCAACCACAGCGGTTCGGTCGTGTGGCACGCGCGTTGCGAAAACGAGCTTTCGATGGTCGTGATAGTTTAGAGTGGCGCGCGTTGCTTGAGCAAAGATCACAGAAAGCTGATTTGAACTTGCCGTGAGCGCTCCAAGTGTTTGATCAGGAGATGTGGCAAGCCACATCGCGATTCTGAAAACAGCGATTGATGACTTATGTTGTTGCTCAAACGTTTCCCGAATGCTGGTTTTCACGACGCGCACCTCCTGTCGAGCAGCTAACTTGCCAGGTATGATCGATCGACAGCGATGGACCGAGCGAATCCGAAGACGATTGACGAACGACGAGACGAACTGTTCCAGATTGATCAAGCCATTATGGAGCTGTACGATCAATTCAAACAGGGAATTGTGAATAAAAGTGAATATGAACGAAGGATGAAACAGCTGAAGAACGAACAGCAGAAAATGCGAACAGAGTTAAATCGAAAAATGAACAGAGATACGGATTAATCGTTGACTAGGAATCCGAAGCTGAAGAGTTACTATGAATTCCATATAGCTATGAACTGAGATAAGAATCATTGAGAATTTTAGATGAAGGCTGCAAACTTTCCCACCATGTCTAACTTGTTTAGCTGTATGTATAACTGTGTCTATTGCCCATCGTTTTGCAAACCGTGTATTCTATTTTCGTATGAAACTCTGAACGGCACACATGTTTACTCTAACGTCCTTTGTACATTTGGAGAGTGATGTTTTACGCGAGCATGAAACCAGCTGTTGTGCGTGTTTTTTGGGTCGCGTGGCCATATCTCTGACATTCGCTGACCGCTTATATAATGGGTGGCATTTTCGAAATGGTGTAAAGCTCAGTTGGGTGTAAAGGTCGGTGTAAGCTCGGTCGAAAGCTCGGTCGGTGTCAGCTCAGTGTAAACATGAAACATTCCACGTTAACAGCAGGCAATGTTTCATGTTTACACCGAGCTGACACCGACCGAGCTTTCGATTCAGCTTACACCGACCTTTACACCCAACTCACCTTTACACCGTTTCGAAAATATCACCCAATGTCGTCACTCAAGTCGTCAACCATGGCGTCGGAGGTGGCATGCATGCGTACTGCAGATCACTTTGCCGCTAACGTCATGTACAAGTATGTATATATGTACCTATACATATATTTCTCGCGCTCATTCAGGGCTACTTCGTCGGGGCATCAAATGCACACAACCCGCTTGGGTAACATAACAGAGACCTGCCAACCTGGGTGGATATCCAGATTATTTGATTTGATGACAAAAATATCAGCCGACCTGGTGCACCAGCCGTTCTTGACGGGGTGCCAAAATTTTAAACTGCACAACACATCACATTCTTCCGACATTATTCATCAATCAGAACTTTCAGCTTTCTGAACTCGCTTCGATTATTTTACACTGACCGAACCACCAGGGTTTTGATCTGAACAATCTTTACTGTACAACCAACTGCCATCATGTTATCACGACCGACCAACATTGTCCTGTTGGCAATCCTGATCGTATTTGTTGGCACCAAATCACCAAAGTTGGCCAGTTTGAATGCATTTTTATTTGTGAACTGTAAAATTATTATGCCGATCACATAGGCTTAGGCAAATTTTCAAAATAGCCAGGCCACAATTTTCAGAGTTGCGTGCGGTACACTGGATGAATCCGAACAACACAGTGGTCGGGATCTGCGTTCAAAACGGGTTCGTGAGATTTCCAACTTTCTTTTATCAAAGTGTAGTTATATTCGTTTGAAGCCCTCTTCAGTCGGGACGACATAATCAAAGCGTTGCTGATCGCATAGCCGAATTGGAGAACGATATCGAGGAACTTAACGAATTACAAGCTGACATGGCGGACGATATCATACGCGACAGAAAAAAAACTAAACTGGGACGGGAAATGATTGACGTTTGGGACAAGAAGCGAATGAAACTCACTGCTGAATTGAATCGATTGACAGCCGTGGACCAAGTGAATCCGAAATCGGTTGATGAGAGACGCGACGAATTGCTGAAAATCGATCAAGACATCATGGTGCTGTACGATCAACTCAAACAGGGAAATGTGGATAAAAGTGAATATGAACGAAAGATGAAAGAACTACAGGACGAACAGAAGAAAATACGTAAGGAGCTGAATCGAAAAATGAATACCCAATTTGACCGATCAAATGGCTAATTCCAAAGCTGAGGGGTGGAAGCACCCAGTTTCTGACTTTTTCACTGCTGTATTACCATCTTTTTCATATGGAAGAGGTACTGTATTTTTGTTCGAAAATCTTTGCTAGATGAAAATTTGGTTCATAGCGTTGGGTAGCTTCTTTATTTAAAGCATTAAATGGGCATGTAATTTCACTCAGATGCCAGTTGATCTCAAAGTGTGGTCATATTCTGAACAGTTTCTCGGAAAGGTACCTTTGTTCCAGCTCGAAATTTAGGAAACGAGGTAACTCAGCGTATTCTGATTTTCTATGGAAACGTTAGTTCGCTTGATGACTTTTGGTATTTAAAAATGTAAATAACTTCTCCTGCGTGTGTCACACACGGCGGTGCACCAGGTCGCAGTCATTGTGAGTGAACCAGCGAGCACAATTTCCTCTGCGACCTGTCCTCAGGCTCATCATTCACACCCCACAATCTCAAAACACACACTGCATGGATGTGCTATTAGGTGAGCGGCAGCAAACTTATTTCAAACTCCTTTTCTAAAGCAACTTTCTGTCAAACAAAACGACAGGACAAAGTAGACGGGGTTAGCATGCATGCATACTGTAGATAATTTTGCCGCTAATGTCATGTACAAGTACAGTTCCCTCTCGCGCTCATTTAGAGCTACTTTTGCATGTAATGTCGTCGGGTCATCAAATGCACGCAACCCGCGTGGGTCACATTACAGAATCGTGCCAGTCTGGGTGGATATCCAGATTATTTGATTTGATGACAAAAAATATCAGCCGACCTGGTGCACCAACCGTTCTTGACGTAAGGCCGAAACGGGGTGCCAAAATATAAACTGCACAACACATCACATTCGACCGACATTATTCATCAATCAGAACTTTCAGTTTTACACTTCGCTTATTTTAGATTGACCGCACCACAAAGGTTTTTGATCTGAACAATCTTTACTGTACAACCAACTGCCATCATGTTATCACGACCGACCAACATTGCCCTGTTGGCAATCCTGATCGCATTTGTTGGCTCCAAATCACCAGAGTTGGCCAATTTGAATGCGTTTTTGTGAACTGTAAAATTGTTATGCCGATCACATTATGTACAATTTTCGAATTTTCAAAATAGCCAGGCCACAATTTTCAGAGTTGCGTGCGGTACACTGGATGAATCCGAACAACCCAGTGGTCGGGATCTGCGTTCAAAACGGGTTCGTGAGATTTCCAACTTTCTTTTATCAAAGTGTAGTTATATTCGTTCAAAACCCCCTTCAGTCGGGAAGACACAGTCAAAGCGTTGCTGATCATATAGTCGAATTGGAGAACGGTATCGACGAACTAAACGAATTACAAGCTGACATGGCGCAAGCGATTAGATACGAAAGAATTAAAGCCAAACTGGGACTGGAAATGATTGACGATTGGGACAAGAAGCGAATGAAACTCACTGCTGAATTAAATCGATTGACAGCCGTGGACCAAGTGAATCCAAAATCGATTGATGAGAGCCGCGACGAATTGCTGAAAATCGATCAAGACATCATGGTGCTGTACGATCAACTCAAACAGGGAAATGTGGCTAAAAGCGAGTATGAACGAAAGATGAAAGAACTACAGGACGAACAGAAGAAAATGCGTAATGAGCTGAATCGAAGAATGAATACCCATTTTGACCGATCAAATGGCTAATTCCAAAGCTAAGGGGTAAAGCACCCAGTTTCTGACTTTTTCACTGCTGTATTACTGTGGTCTGGCGAATAGACACACACCGCGTATTACGAGCCCGAGAATATTATATGTACTGTACGCTGTCCGCATGTGGTTATTCAAATTTTTTGCATTACCGTAACCCGTTTTCACAACCATTCCCGCGCGTCGGTTTTCTGTGCTGTGGCAGCCCCTCATCTCACCCAATAGCATGTTGCGTGTTCTTGCGTTGTGTATGCTGTGTCTGTGTTACATGTTCATGTCCATTATGTATTCTGTGTGTGTGCAATCTGTGAATGTGAATGGTTTAGCAACTAAACACAAATTTGATGAATTGATCGTGCATTGTGCAACGTCCGAGCCCCGACCCGATGTGCTGTGCGTCCAAGAAACCAAGTTGGACGATCAATCATGTGACGATTTCAAGATCCCAAATTATCGATTCCTCGCCAGGAACCGAACTCAGCACGGTGGTGGTGTCGGGGTTTACATTAAGAACAGTCACAACCCATACATGATGCCTGTCAAAATTCCTGATAATCTAGAAATTCTGCCCGTCGCCTACACGATTGCCGGGGTCAAGTGCTGTGTGATCACCGTGTACAAGCCGTCGTCATGCAACAACGCCACGTTTGTCGATGGACTCAGTACGGTATTGGCTTTGGTGTCACAAACAGGAAAGTTTGACAACATTATTGTTTCGGGTGACGTAAACATGTGTGCTTTGGTGCCAGCTGAGTTCAAAAACCTGGAAAACACTCTCAAACAATACAATCTTGCCCAGGTCATCACTGAACCGACTCATAAGGGTCGGTTAATTGATGTTACATTCGTGCCTGACCATCTGGCGGTACAATACGAACTCCTTGCACCAATCGAAAACCACCATCACATGACATCAATAACATTCGATATTTCCAGCACCCAGTCTCCATCCGACGCTCCGCTGCGCCGTGTCTGGCAGTACAAGAAGGCCGACTGGGACTTGATGAACAGTTTGCTCATCGTCTACAACCTGGTAAAACAGGTCGTTGATGCAGTAGACGTCAATCAGGCCTGGGACGCAATCAGTCAAACAATCGTTGGTGCTGCTGCGAAAGCCATTCCTGCCCGATCCGCTCGCCCAAGACCACAGAATGACCAGCCGTGGGTGACGCCGAAGGTCAAGCGGCTCAGTCGGAAGAAGAGCGATCTGCACAGGAAGTGGAAACAGACCGGTGACAAAGGAACGTATGAAAAGTACTTTGTTTTGCGTGAGCAGTCAAGGCAGGCCAACAGGGCAGCCAGACGTGACTATGCCATCAAAACGTTTGGTAAAATAGCTCATCTGTCTGACTACTGGCAAAAGCTGAATAAGTACACGGGACGGAGCAACACAGAACAAGTGTCTCTGGCCAACACCGATGGGGAGTGCGTTGCTGACAGTGCTGGTTTGGCTGCACTGTTATCAACACATTTCTCCAGTGTATGGAACGTCAATGACGTTGAGGCACTGGTTCTGAACTCAACCGGTCCCGTGCCACCCGAATGGTACACTGATGTTTCACACGTGCTTTACAGTCTCATCACAGCCGACCCTCGCAAGGCCAGTGGCATCGATGGCATCACCGGCGAAATGCTCAAGAACTGTGCCCACGTGATCGCTCCGGCTCTCGCTGTGCTCATCAATCGATCGATAGACGAACACACGTGGCCGTCGGGTTGGAAACGGGCCGTTGTCACTGCCGTGCCGAAAGTCAAGACCCCTCAAAACCCATCGGACTTCCGCCCCATCTCAAAATTACCGCTGTGCTCAAAAATCGCTGAGAAGCACATTCGAAACATCCTGAACGGGTTCATTGCCCCCAAACTCTCAGAAACGCAGTTCGGTTTTCGTGGAGGTCGGTCTACAACTGAGGCCCTGTTGCATTTCAATACTACAATCACTCGTGCTCTTGATGTTTCAAATTCTGTTGTTGCTGTGTATTTTGATGTTCGAAAGGCTTTCGATACCGTTCCTCACAATCTATTATTGCGTGTGTTACAAGACGATTTCAATGTTCCACCCGATTTATTGTTGTTGATTCAATCCTATTTGTCTGATCGAACCCAATGTGTGAATGTAAATGGTGTGTGTGTGATCCTGAACCGCCACACCAAACGTATGCTCCCGGAAGGACTCGAACCTCCGACCTCCCAGCCACCAGGCCTGGATAGCCAGTTGCTCTACCAACTGAGCTACGGGAACGCGGTCTGGTTGCGGCTCAGAATCACTCATAAACCCAACGCACGCACGCTCAATACACAGTGCACTACCGCAGCACACACACATAATACCGGTCCGTTCGTTATACGCCTCGACGCGTATGGGTGTGTGTCTATTCGCCAGACCACATCACCTCCCGTTCTCGGAAGTTCCGACCGCGGAACACAACGTCACGCACCCTCCTCCACTCGAGAAGGTTCGGTTCGTTTCATCCGACCCGGCTCCACGCCGCTATCGGACTATCACGTCATCGGCTCACCACTTGTGAACTCTGAACCGCCACACCAAACGTATGCTCCCGGAAGGACTCGAACCTCCGACCTCCCAGCCACCAGGCCTGGATAGCCAGTTGCTCTACCAACTGAGCTACGGGAACGCGGTCTGGCTGCGGTTTAGAATCACTCATAAACCCAACGCACGCACGCTCAATACACAGTGCACTACCGCAGCACACACACATAATACCGGTCCGTTCGTTATACGCCTCGACGCGTATGGGTGTGTGTCTATTCGCCAGACCACATGTGTTCTGATTTCTTGTCTGTTCTCTCTGGTGTGCCGCAGGGCAGTGTATTAGGACCGTTATTGTTTCTCGCATACGTCAACTCTGTTGCAAAACTGCATTTCTCTCCGTGTTCTCGCATTATTCTCTATGCTGATGATCTGGTACTGATTCACTTCATGTGTACACCTGACTGTGAAAAGCATTTGCAAGAGGATGTGAACTTGATTGTCGAGCACTTCTCCAAACACAAACTTCTCTCCATTAATTCTACCAAAACAAAACTTCAACAATTTGCTCGCTCAAGTTCATGTCCCGCTGTCCCTGCTATTGTGATTGATGAATGTCTGATTGATGTTGTCGATGCAAACAAATATCTGGGTGCTGTTATTGATTCCAAGTTTGATTTTGGTCTGCATACTACTGCCACGTCTGTGAAAGTGAAGAAAATTGCTGGTTCATTGTACCGTACCTTTCGTAATGATCTACCTGTGTCTGTCATGCGTTATCTGTATCAAACCTTGATTTGCTCTGTCATGTACTATTCGTGTGAGGTGACCTATCCTATTCATGACTATTCACGTAATTTGTTGGAAAGAACACAAAAATCCATTATTCGCATGTTCTCTGGCAATTATGATCGGTCTGTGTCATATTCGCAGTTGTGTTCAATGTTTGGTGTTGATTATGTGGGTGTCACTGTCATGAAACGTCGTCTGAGATTGATGCATTCTTATGTTCTTGGTATTCGTGCTGCTCCTGTTGACTCTATTTCGTTCATTTCTGATTCCAATTCTCGCTCCAGTTCTCGTCTTAATCATTCTCGTGCCATTTGTATCCCACGTGCTAAAACTCATATTCTCGCTACCAGTGCTATTGTTATCATGTCCCATCTTTACAATGCTTTACCTGATTTTGCTGTTTTCCTGCGAATGGGCACATTCAAAGGAGTCATTCGTTCGCAAAGCTTGATTGTTGAATTGTTGTACAAATTGCGATTGCTGCCAGTGAAATTTATTCCGTCCGTGTGTGAAATGTAATTGACCGATCATGCTGTGTTTCTGTGTTTTCTGTGTTTTTTTGCTCCTTATCATCATCTACATCTCTCGATCCGTAACTATCCACTGGCCCACTAAACACCTGTAATTGTTTATGGTTTCGTCGTTACTGTCCAGCTTATGCGTGTTGTTGACGTTACCATGTTGCTTCTGATGCAATAAAACTTGAACTTGTTTCGTCCCTGCAGCGTAACGTTCGGAGAAAATCGGGTGTGTGCGCTGCGGTGCACTGCGTATCGTTCGGTTTATGAAGTGGTTAGTACGGCCAATGAGCTCGCTCCTGTAGCTCTGTTGGTAGAGCGCCTGGCCGGTTGGGAGGTCGGAGGTTCGAGTCCTCTCAGGAACATTGTTTGGCGGTCGCAAGTCGACATTGCCCTCTTTTTCATATGGAAGGGGTATTTTTGGTATTCTTTGCTTGCTTGAAAATTTGGTTCATAGCGTTGAGTATGTAGCTTCGTTATTTAAAGCATTAAATGGGCATAATTCCACTCAGATGTCAGTTGATCTCAAAGTGTAGTCATACTCTGACCAGTTTCTCGAAATGGTACGCTTGTTCCTGCATCGAAATTTAGGGAGCGAGGTATGGAGCGGCAGAGTAGCACAATTCCGTTCAGCGGCTTAACGAAACGAAAATGAGTAAAAATGGGAATGGTCCGAAACAAGTGTAAAGATGTCAATATAATTGGGGTTTTCAAATACCAAAAACTGTTCACATAATTAACAAAATGTCCATAGTTTAGGTGTATCAACTCCAAAATTTAATAACGGTATTCTGGCACTCCTACCATGTTCTGTCGGTGTCATAAAGTACGGCTTGTTAATGCACATGTGGCGTTTCCATTTGCGTCTTACCGAGTTTTACAGCTGTTATAGTTTTGTCGGAAATGACTTGTTTTGGAATCGGATGGCGTTTTCGAGATCGCGAAAGCAATTGTTGCCTTGGTTGTTGACTCGTAATCTAGGAGCTTTATTTCATCAAGTGAAGTATGCATTTAAGCAATTTGCAAACAGGAAGGTTTTGACAGTTGAGTGCGATATTGGCAGCAATGAAACACTTACAGCATCAAGCATTTAATATACGTAATCAGTGGAGCCTGAGAAATGTTTAAATCCATTCAATTTAGAAAAAATGTAAAGAAAAAGTATAATGATCAGAATGTTTCAAAATCCTTAGAATGTAACGATCACAGTACATGTTCGCTTTCACCATTCTGCTGCATGGTACACATGTCAGCCTTGGTGAGCAGAGTGGAATGAGAGTTCAATCTTTTCTCTTTCATGTTCTCGAAAGTGGAATGCTCCAAGTTATCATCCATGCGTCGCACAACCGCCTGTTCGGTTGGCATATCGGACACCAACACCACTTTGCCGTCGTTGAGTACACTTTTCATGATCTCTTCCGTGTCCTCGTGGACGGGCGTTTTTCTGCAAAATCAATCAATGAAAAATGCATCATATACCAATTAGAGCCACCGGGGTGCCAAGCGGAAAGTTTTCCACCTAGAGTCCTCTTCCCGAGGACAATTCAAGGTGTGATTTTGCGTGGAAACGAATAACAAGGGTATTCTGATTTTCTACGGTAATGGTACATAGTTCGCTTGATGACGTTTTGCTATTTGAAAATGTAGAACTTCATCCTGCATGTATATCACAGACGGCGGTGCACCAGGTCTTAGTCATTGTGAGTGAACCGTGAGCTCAATTTGCTCAGCGACCTGGCTTCAGGCTCATCATACCCCGCAATCTCTAATCACACTGCATGAAGGTCTTCGAAACTCTTTTTTTGCTTTTTTGTCATGAAAATTTAGAAACCGGTAGCAAATTCTTTTTTCAAACTCCTTTTTTAAACCAACTTCTGACAACAAAACGATAGCACAAAGTAGACGAGATGCACCCATGTCAATATGGATGCACCAGTCCACAAGCCCATCGCACCGCCGATCGCCGATATGAAGGTGGTCATGGTCAGGGCCGATTTTTGGACAATTTCGTTATACTGAATGTCGCCGAAGAACACGTCGGCTATGATCAGACTGCGGAAGATCTCTTCTGAAATTGGAACCAGAATGTCTTTCTTGCCTTAAAAAGAGGGAATTGAGTCATTTTAACAATATGATTATTATTATTGTTGTTAACATTTTGCATAACCAACATGATTGAACGAAAGAAAACACACGACACTCTGGGCCCGCAACTAAATAACAGTGCAGTGAGCAAATTTTCACGCGCACATGCAGGCAAATATGCTGGTGTTGTGACCTAATCATATGCATACATAGCTGAGGCGGCCAAGAAAACGCACACTAACGCTCCGATGTTTCATGGCCAGTTTGAGAACCGTTTTCGTACTCTAGAAATGGCAGGATGAAACTCAATTTGCAAGTAGGTAATTTCAAACTGTAATTAAACAACAGGTCTGTTTCCGGCCTTTTGGGGACATTGACATTGCGGGGGACCCCGGTGTGGTAACCAGTGAATGCCGAAATGTTCGAGAGCTCCGAAAAACTTTTTAGCCCAGACAAAAATATTCAACTGGATTATTCGTAAATTTCCGAATAATCCCCCCGGTGGGGATTATTCGGGTGATTAATCGCCAATCTCTGGCACATATTCGTAGTTGCGTATTGTGTTAGCATTGACAATGGGGCAAAATAATGGTGACAACAAAACCACGGAGGCGGGATATTGGGTTCTCCATGCGTAGCGAGCAATTCGAAGTGGGGCACTTGCGTTCAGGCGCCGACGACAGTCGCCAGTACTTTCGCATCTGATCAATACAACACGGATGGAAGACGTGCGCGACGGTGAGTGATGGTTTGTAGGTCCAATAGTCGCACGATTCGCGGCATTTGTCGAAACGACAGCTGGTCAGGAAATCGGCGAAATTCAGCACGAGTCTGAAGGAAATGGGTCACATTATTGGCCAGAGCGCACGGTTTCATTTATCCGATCCACCTGTCTTTGACGGAGGTTGTGTAACCCACGAAAACAATCTTGGCAAAGTCACAAATGGCTCTCAGAACATGATCACATATCCCACAAACTTTTTGTAGCACTCCATCGCCTCCTTCGGTGGACATATCTTATCATGGGGCAGATGGCCGTAGTAGTGCACTCCTGAATTGGATAAAAGAATATTTCATTTTGATTTTGAACATTCGAGGATATGCACCGTGTGTGTGGTTCCGCACCTGTGCAGTTGCAATGTTCCAGCGTTGTGTTGATCAGGCATTCCACCTGACACTTCTGATAGCTGTAGTCCTCGTGCGGGAAGTAGCGAAGCGACGGGTTTTTGCAGTGAATGCGGCCGATTTCGTCGACGCTCTGTTTCACATTGCGAATAGCCTGCGAGAGAAACGTATACGCAAGAACTGACAACCATTCTGGAGTTTGGGCACATGTAGGTACACTAGTTGTGGCTATAGTTATAGTTATGTACTAGACGGGATCCGTGCCTACGCCCCTCACGCGTTTTTTGTAGTTCTTATGAGTTTTTTATGTAAATTCATCTTTATAGAGGTACAGTCTTAGGAACCGAGCCATTTGTTAGGATGTTAGGTCATCATACCGAATTTAATAATGAAGGCTCGTTGTCATAAATTAGAAAGAGAATTCTCAAATTTTAAAAATAAAAGAAGAAGAGAGAGATGAATGTAAGGATGAAGTCAAAGCATCGAGTGGAAGGTGTCATGAGGTTTAATTTATATGCGGAAGGTTAGAGGGATTATGAGTTTTCGGTAGTTTTTAATTATTTTATTGTGTTAAATTTTATACCAACATGTTGAACGAGAAACACACACACTCATATAGAGTAGCATTCCGAGCGAGTGGTTGACTCAATGCAGTGGGACGCATATACTTTCAGTTTTGTATTCAGTAATTAAACAACAGGTCTGTTCGCCTTTTGGGACAGAATACCTGGGTAAAAAATTTAGCAGACAAATCACTATTCGAATTCCACCGGATTATCGGGTGATTAATCGCCAATCTCGAATATTCGTAGTTGGTTGTGTTAGATTGAAATGGGGAAAATGACAACAAAACCAGAGGGATTTCTCATAGGGCAATGTTGGGAGTACTTTCATCATCAAATGAGCGTGAGATGGTTAGGCATAGTTTTAAAGCTGTAGGAAATAATAGCACCTGAAGGAAACACGCAGTTTTACCTGTCTAGGAGGTTGTAACCCACGAACAACGCCAAACTCAATCAATTCCCACAACTTTTGAGCACTCCATCGCCTCCTTGTGGACATATCTTATCAGGGAGATGCTAGTATACTCCTGAATTGGATAAAAGAATATTTCATTTTGATTTTGAACATTCGAGGATATGCACCGTGTGGTTCCGCACCTGTGCAGTTGCAATGTTCCAGCGTTGTGTTGATAGCATTCCACCTGACACTTCTGATAGCTTAGTCTCGTCGGGAAGTAGCGAAGCGAGGGTTTTTGCAGTGAATGCCCGATTTCGTCGACGCTCTGTTTCACATTGCGAATAGCCTCGAGAGAACTATTCAAGAACTGACAACCATTCTGGAGTTTGGGCACATGTAGGTACACTAGTTGTGGCTATAGTTATAGTTATGTACTAGACGGGATCCGTGCCTACGGTCCGGCTACAGCGCCGCGCCCGTGCCGTGACACCCCCCCCCCCCCCCCGAAGAGGTTGCGTGACAAGAGGGTCCAGTGTTCAAGACGGTCCAGTAAAGGTCCAGTAGCAACATATTTTAAAAGGGCGAAGGGTCAAAAAACGGTCAGTTGAGAGGGTAAGTGAGAGCCAGTGAGAAGTGAAAGGAGTAAGCAGAGCAAATAACATCATGGTGAAGGGAGTGAAGAGTCCATGGTTAGAGGGTCAGGTGCAAGAGGGTCATGTTAAGAGGGTCAGGTGAAGGGGGTCAGTGAAGAGGGCCAGTGAAAGGTATGGTGAAGAGGGTCAGGTGAAGAGAGTCATGGTTAAAGGGTCAGGTAAGAGGGTCATTTAAGAGGGTCAGGTGAAAGTCATGAGAAAGGTCCAGGAACAGTCATGGTGCAAAAGTATGGTGAAAGGGCAGGTGAAACTATGGTGAAGGGTCAGTAAGATGGTCCGCAGCGCGCAACCTTTATTTTTTTGAAAAGAGGTTTCAACATGACTTACAACAACTGAGAAATACATTTGCTGAGGCATCGTGCTTGGCGTTTAAAGGGTCGGGAATAACCGAAGAAGAGCAACAATGTAATACTGGAAAGCATTCCAAGCCTAGAACGAAAATAAGCTCTTGGAGATTCGACTCTTGGTAGCGGATTTTTAGTTCAGAAAAAACGAATTTTTAGATTTTTGCCCTAAAATGAGTTCTTGTAGGTTCACACTCACATTTTCAGAGTAGAAATTTATTAACCGGCACATGCATAAATGCACAGAGATTATCTCGATAGAATCAAATTCATTGCTCTAATCCAATACAAGGTCTGGATAAAGTCACTTTTGTTCCACTGGAGATGAATTTCTGAAAAATTAGAAAACTTTGGGTCAGGTAGTTACAGGGCTGCTAGGCAAAGTGAGCATGTGTTGTGCCAGACATCTATACTTTTGTTTAATCCCACAACTCGAAAACTAAGAGATTCGTTATTTTGGCGCGCCTGACACCACAACAAGACAATGCGAATGGTATTTCAGGACAATCTTGGAAAGAACAAAAGACGCAAATTTATGTTAAACAAAAGTATAGCCGCAGACAGAGTTCCGGGTGCAATTCCAGGCTGAAGTTGAAGTCGGCGCGCGGCAGACTTCCTAGTACAAAACATAGTCAGCGGCAGCGCACGCGCAAAACACCGCGCACCGAGTTTCGACTTTGGCCTATACTTTGCACTGTTTCCACGCCGCACGCACTCAGCTTTCAGCCTAAATTGCACCCGGACTGACCCAAATTTAAGCGCCAAGCACAATGTAGCCTCGCCCCTGCCAGACCCTCACACAGGACCGTGCACCAGACCCTCTTGCACCAGACCCTCTCACCAGACCCTCCCATGCCCTCTGCACCATGACCCTCTTGCACAGACCGGTTGCACCAGACCTCTCACCAGACCCTCTCACCAACCGCACCAACCCTCTCACCAGACCCTCTTGCACCATGGCCCTCTTGCACACCCTTACACAGACCGCCAAGACCCTGCACGGACCCTCCTGCAACTGACCTGTTGCTTCTGGACCCTGACAACCTCCCTTGAAAATACCGTTGCACGGACCCTCTTGCACGCTACCCTTACACTGACCCTCTTGTCACGCAACCCCCGAAGACCCGTTAGCATACCATAAGCTACCCGTGAAAATTGCCCCGTCCGCACCTCCGAGGGAGGGGGCCACAGACAGACGTACACACATACGTCTTCCTGTTTTAGTAGTATAGATTATACGTACACAAACGGTGGACAGCGTGTGAAACATCAGCTTTACACATAGTTTGGCCGGAAATGGCACTCGTCGAGCATTGTCTTATTCTCCGGCTCTGGCTTGGACGTAAGGTTGGGCTTATGTTTGGGATTTGGATAAACTTGCAGATCGGTTCAGGCTCTTCACACAATTCTGTTGTAACAATGCGCACCAGAATTTCACAATCAACTTTTTGACCGACTTGTTCCCATCTTCGAAATAGCTTGTTTATGAATGAAAGCTCGTAGTTTCACACCAGTGACTCGATGAATTTTTACACACCTGCAGATTGACGTGCGAATGATAGCCGATCGGTATCGATATCGGATTATTCTCCAACATCGCGTCCATCGGACTCATGTACATGTGCAACGCGAATTCGTTGTAGGAATTGTAGGCCGTATTGAATAGACGACGATTCGGGTACCAGTACACGAAGCCGAAACCACCGACCGGTCCTGAAGGTTCATTCCATCCAAGTAAAGCATATTTTGACAATTTTTTAAGACGCACAAGAAAGGGGTGACAATAAATGAGCAAACTGACCTGGCAGTCGCTGTTTTCGTTTGCTGACGAATTCGAAACAGGATCCGGAATGTGCGAGCAGCCGACGCACCTCCATGAACGGATTCTTGCGACAACACGGAAACACCAGGCCGTTCTCGAACCAGCACATCAGGAACTGGTATTCGCAATCGAACATCACATCCTGAACGACATGTGTCTGCCGTTTGTGATCACATTTTTGTGCGATATGTAGCAGCGAAGGTTCTTACATTCTCGGGATGGGATATGATAGTCGCATCACATCAATGTGATCGAATCGAACTACCTGCTCACACTGATGGGATCGGTCTTGGCAGTCACATAACGTGATGTGATCGGATCCACTGTAGTCACATCACATCAACAACGTGACTAGTTATTCCGGTCCGATTACACTGATGTGATGTGACTAGGTAGACCGATTTGATCTGACCACATCCGATCACCAAGTCGACGTGATTGTGCAAACTTACAACCTTGGTAGTATCAAGATCAGGGTAAGCTACTGAGTCCATTTTAGAATGGAGGTTCTCGGAGTTTCCATTCCTTCTTCTGGCGCCCTATTTTGATATTGGTCGCACAAACAAAAAAAATTTTCCAAAAAAAAAACCCAAAAAATCCCTAAAATAAAAAACAAAAAACAAAAAATACCGAAACACTGTTACCGTGACTAGTCCGGACCTTGCAAGGCGGCCGAAAAAATCTTTAGGTTGCAATTCGAGAACTTGGCTAATGAAGCATACCGTGAGCATTCTAGTCACATTCCTGTGTCCTATTGTCTCGAATAGCTCCTCCTGTAAATCATCGCGCAACGTTTCGTTGAAATAGTCGAGGTCCGTGAGAGCAGTGCTGGAGAAACGTAAAAGAAAATTAAAGCTAATTGGTATATTGTTTTCTCGAAGATTATTTAAACTTTTTTTCAGACACTTTAGAAAACACACAATTTGTCAATTTTGGTCGGAATGAATAAATCAAGTTGAAATATCACCCCCACCTGTAAGCTGACCAAAACGCCGACATCCCGAACTCAGCCATTGAGTCGGACATGTTTGGATAAATGGCGTTTGCCTTCTTCTTGTCCATTTTGCACAGAATGCATAATGTGACATTCGGAAGCATCAGACCTTCCTAAAACAAGATCAGCAAGAAAAATTCTCACACAAGAAACCAGATCGTCTGGACTACCGAGTGAGGTATACGACACGCACAGTATATCAAACCGCAATCACGGCTGAGAGCCCTAGCCCCTCGAAAGAGTTTCCGTGCTTCTTGGGTCACCCTATGTGTGTTTGCTCATTCTACCGTTTGAAAAATGCCGGTCGTCATAAAATGAGCCTTTTATTCGTCAAAATGACAACAAAAAAGTTCGAACCTCTGGGTATCTGACGTTGATGTCGGTGACGGTCGGATTGTCCATGAAGTAGTTGAAGAGAATTTTCAGCTGCGTGATTGCGAACGCAAAGACGAGACAAATGGTGATGAACCAGAAGATTCGATTGAACCATGAATTGGATTCGAAAATCTAAATTGAACAGCCAGAACAGGAATTGTTTTACTTTGTTTTGCTCAAACGGTGCATTTGGGATTAAGCTACAGTCTTTTTCTGGATCCCATATACCCAATATCAATACAGGACACCGGACTGTATGGTACAATCTTATTTCTGCTGATCTTTTCTGAAAGTGACTAACCTGACTAAATCCGTGAAACGTGGTGTTCTTGAGGAAATTTTTGAATTGGTTTTTCAAGAACGCTTGCTTGCCGCCTTCATCGTCCTGGTCGCTGTCGGAATCCGGCGATTTAAAATTTGAATTGCCGCGCATTTGTCTGCACCGGACGGTTGGGCTGAAACTGGAGACCCAGTCTTTAACCAGAAACAATTCTGTGCGGACAGTTATTTCAAGTTTGCAATGGATCAAAATTTGATAGCCATTCTTGCGATCAGTGACCATTATCAACCTTTGAGTGATAACTGGTGACTTCAGTTTGTGCGCGCCCTTTCTGAGCCTTGCTCGCTGTTTCAGCCTGCCGCCAACGGGTCCATTCTCCGACTCTGCCATGTTCATTTCGGGATCGGTGTGGTATCGATAAGCGGGTCGTTTCATTCGAAACATCGTCGTCCGAACCACACGACGTTTGTTCTTGGGCGTCCCCACGCTGTTTGCACCGGGCGTCGGCCGAGACAGGAATCTGAAGTGCCTTTCATTCGCTCAGGTTCTGGGGGTGGTTGCGCCCCCAAACGCGATGATGACAACTTCCCCTTGGCTGACTTCATCAATTCGATGCGGTCTTACGCGAACAGCAGGGTTCTTTTAACGCACGCATGTTTGGGGAATAAAAGTGAATTTATACGCACCGAGGTGGAGAGCGTAAGATATATCAAATACACTGTTACGCAACAGCTCCCGGTGGCGATGACGCTTTCGAGAATTGGGACCAATGTTGTTCAAATGTTTGGATCAAGGCTGTGAGTGGTAAATGCGGGTCGCATTCAAATTTCAGCTGAAGTTCGAAAACAGCAAACACGGGCTTTTGGCCCTAGGTAACTTGCTACTCGTGAGCCAATACATTTCACAATGTACTATTTCGCTGATTAGTTTGGTTGGTTGGTTGGTTGAGCTTGGTTTAAGGTTCTGATTATCCAGTAGTTTTCAAATGGGTTAATTTCGGAAATCTTCGCAATAAGAATTCAAAATCCCCTCAGCGGCTTTGCGTGCGGATGAGAATAGACAGAATGCAGTTGCGCAAGGGATGCACGCGAACACCATTTTCACAATGCTTTTTAGAAGGGGTTCAATGAGGTCCAACGTTCATAAATGGCTGTATCACTTATGCAGCCTATGTCAATATCTTTGCCACAAGCGATCTTCGGAATCACATCGACATTAGGTACCACGATGATTGCACCATAACTTCCTTGCTGCGGATCGTGCTGATTCAAAACTCAACAGTGAGAGCAGTGGCTGATCTGGCTCGGCATCTTCGGTGCAATTTTGCTTATGGGACTAAAGCTTTTTCCTCATAAGATGCAGTGCACACAGGAGCTCGGATTGTACGCACGTACCTTAAAGCGTTCTTATACATACACTCACACAGGCCGAATTCATGTGACCTGCATGATGAGTATTGAATCGCATGCACAAAATCTTTGATGTATGAACGCGGAACTGGCACTACCATCCATTATATACATATGGTGAGCAAGAGAACGTGGGCATGGGCATAGTATACCGGGCACGTAGGTATGGGTACCTTTATCTGCCTTCATATACCTAAACTTCATTTTGACAGTGACTGAAAGCATGAAAAATTGGTGAAATACGAAAACCGGCACCGCTTTCGTTAAAACTGCCACTATCACTGCACTAGTTCATGACAACAATACTCAGCGGACAAAACTAAGCGCAAATGACACCCTGGGGAAATTTTGTGCCTGCATAAGCTATACACCTTGCGTATGCATAAAGTCTGGTTACCGACAGAAACGTGTGCAATCACGACACCAGTGCTTTGGGGTCAGGGCAATATTACTGAAGCGTCTACCGTGCCCAAAAAGTCAATTTTAGGTAACAATGCACAAAAAATAAAGGCCCAGTAGCAACCTCCAAGAGGAGCTAACCTTCCTCGAACGTCCCCATCTTCTTCACTGCTGTTATCACTATCCTGCATTGTTTCGTTGCGTGTCAATTTGGGAACATTTTTTGAGGATTTGTGACCAGTGAAGATCTAGGTGTTTGTGATCTGCGGAAATTTTGAATCTGAAGCAGTAAAATATGGAACAGCAAGGTGCAGAAAAATCGGCTGGCAATTTCTTCGCATCTCTTCATTTAGACAAACGGCTGGGACTCTGTATAAGTGGTTTGAATCACGCAATCCGCGTTCCGACAGTCCACTGATACAGTATTCCTACACAACAAGGTACCAAAACAAACAAATCGAGTATATTTTTTGCCATGCTCGTCTTCTAGAATCCAGCATGCAACCTGAGGACTGCCGATTAAAACGCGCAAATGAGTCGTCTTTGGTGGATCGTGGAACATTCTGGGATGCACAGAATTATAGAGACAGAAATAAAATAAATTCGGTCGGCTAATGTATGTATATGCATGGGTGTACTTTACTTCGCCAATCCTGTTTCCCGTGGTTCAAACTATACCGCTTTAACAGTACGAACCGGAGGCCAGCCTTGTGTTTTTTATAATTTGAACGGCCACATTCAGCAAAACATATAATTGAAGCCATTTTTATTTCACGGCGTTTGTTCGTGTGTTTTCTCGTTGTGTATCGTGTATACGGGAAAAAGCGCGACCAAAAATTGGTAAGAGAACGTGTGTTCACGCTTGAAACGCGCGCTTTCCAACCAACATTCGGTCTGCACACAGGAAAAATGGTGTGTTCGGTTTGTTCTCCGCTCGCGGCTCAAGAGTCCCTGCGGGGAACGAATGTTTGGTGGCTCAGAAAATATGACCGTCGTTTGACGCCACAGGCATCGGCCATCATTTGCGCATGATGAATCAACTTGATGACACGATTATAATAGCAATCCAAATTTTGAGACACTACGGCAGAGTTCCTTGATTTACAGATGCGGCAGGAATGTAAGTTAGTATGTTTGTGCCGTGCCGTTTTATAAACGCTTTAACAAAAAAAATGCCACCTACAGTATGCCAGCGAACCATGGCCCCCCACACGCACAATGGCTGCCAGGCTTGCTTTGCGGGCACCTCAAAAATTTCATCCTTCGTTCTGGTTCGGGTCTGATCGAGCGTTAAACAGTATGGTAGCAATGGCGCGTGGTGAAAATAGGACCTCTCGAAAGGCGCGTACTCTCAGGTCATTGACTCTCCTCACCTTAGTGGCATAGCGATGTCCGCCCATGTATTTCCCTTGCGACCGCTGACCACATCAGCGTTTGAGCCACGTGTAAACAAGCTGACTGGAGCTTACAAGTGTCATGAAAATCCATTGCATTTTTGCGTCATCACGACGGAATGCTGATTCTACACCGCGCAGTTCGTGACATTTCGAATTAATCTCAGGAAGAGTTTTTCTGTCGGTTCAATCTTCAGAGTAATGATAAAATGGCTGTTTTGAGTTCGGTTAATGGAAAAGAGCGAGCACTTGCGCTGAAAAAACCGCTAGCTTTTGTCGGAAATTACAATGACGAACTACAGTAGCAAACTTGGCAGTGGGTGTGGCCTGGCCTGGGCTCTGAAACCGATTTGACCCGCTTGCGAGAAACAACATTTAATGACTCAGGACCGGACAGCGCTCAGTATCACGTCCAAAAATGCACATACCAGCCACAAAAGAAGTTCCGCATTCTGTTGAGCACTATAGTGCATGCACAGTGTACTGGCATACGTGAAAAGGTTTCAGACAAAAAAGAGAAAGTGTAGAGCTGTCGGTCCCCTCTGATTTATGATTGTGATAAACCACGTGATCCAGCTCCCCGCAATTTGAACGCTGCCTCAATGGAAACACAAAAGAAGCTTGAATGACGGAGATGGTTGTTTGAAGCAAATCTGCAATGCTATTCAAATTCTTGTAAAGGCACAAAGACTTTCACAGTTTTGTTTATGCTGCATGGATGGGACATGAAATGGAGATACAGCATCAGTACAAGACAACTTTCTCATTTGGTGCATTTTGAATCCAGCAACGTGCATAATGTCACATGTCTTACTTACTACATTTCACACTGCCGACAGTATAATGAAGACCTTTATTGACCGAACAGCGAATTGCTTGACATGACATGCAAGATGAACAACATAAAATTTCTGATCCAATGTTTTCAGATCCACACATTGCAGCGCTTCTCGGGCACCATGAAGGATCCAGCCTGGCAGCCGAAGGCTTTCTGAAACTCTGCACTATTGCGGAGAGGTCCTATGACACGATAGAATGCGGACGGGTAGGGGAATGGCGCAATTTCGGTTCGACTATCTTCAGCGCAGAAGTTATTGGCATAGGCTATGAAAAAGAGCTGGTCGTGATTGTATGGCTCCATAGCCCCAGGCAATCGCGGTTCCACTGCTCCACTTAGCGCTTCCATCGATTTGAACGCACGATAGGCGGCAGTTAGTCCTGAATAGTATTAAATCCAGCATATTGTTGTTTTAAAATCTTATGCAAAAAGAATATTGAATTGAATTATCTCTGCAGTTCTACCTAGTTGGACAATTATCATTAATCGTGAAGCGCGCAGAGGCATATCGGTTTATTTGTCGGCATCCTGACTTTTAACGGGGTTAAGATTTTCCAGATAGGAATCAGTGTTGCAACTTTCCTCATTGATTGGAAAGAATGGATGTATGGTCAAACCACGAGCTCATGAGGCGACTTTTTTAAGCTTGCTTGGCAAGATTCAAAATGCTCTGGTTACATGACCTGTTGACATACAGTATCTGTATGTGAACGAACATACCCGAATTGTCCGGGATCATTTCCCTAAGTTTGTTGCTGGCATAGCAGTTGCTTTCATCATCGATTTCAGAACAATAGCCGTCGTACTGGCTCATCAGACAAGTTTTCGTGAGATTGAATAGTCTGTCTGCTTCTTCAGTCAACCATTTTTGACGCTCGCCCAGCGGACCGAAATCCACACCTGCAGGGTAATTCAATGTGGGCTATCGGTGACACACACACACACACACACACACACACACACACACACACACACACACACACACACACACACACACACACACACACACACACACACACACACACACACACACACACACACACACACACACACACACACACACACACACACACACACACACACACACACACACACACACACACACACACACACACACACACACACACACACACACACACACACACACACACACACACACACACACACACACACACACACACACACACACACACACACACACACACACACACACAGACGTACCTTCGTTACTAAATGCATGCCCTATCTCGTGGCCACCGACCGTCCCCAGCTTCCCGTAATTTATCGACATGGGGTACGCTGTGGAGTACATTGGCTTGTGAACAATAGATGCAGGCAATGTGACAGAGTTTATCTGTGGAATATGCCTGAATGAACCGAGAATGCCTGTGGGATATAGTGTTGAAGCTGAAACGTAAAGTGCTAACCACGCGTTGGCATAAACCGCATTGTAACCACCCAGAAGGAAGGATTGATAGCGATCAACTGCTTTGCCAAGATTTCCCAGCCTCAATGCATTTTTCCATTCAGACACCTGAACAGTTTGTTGAGTAACCATGAGCTCTGCGGGCTCAGCGCACCGCTATGTGCATTGTTCAAAAGGAGCAGCAAAAAAATTTTTTTGTCTTTCCATTATGTAATGTGGATCCAAATTACAAAACAATCACTCATGAGTGGTGGACCTTGTTTTCAACGCTCATTGAATCTTCATTCCATGACAGCTTTAGTGAAGCGTGATGCTTGTCCAACTCGTGTTCATTGATTATCCAGTATGGATAACCGATCATTCTCGTGATATGATGAAGTTTTCGAAGTGCCGCGGCCCCGGACGTTCTGTCCAACAGTTCAGTGTTTCGAAACATTCCTTCGTAAGCAAGCCAAACCTTAAAAATGTTCTTTATGCAAGTCGGAGGCTACGCAAGGAAACCACTCTATGTAAAATGGCAAAAAAATCATTTGCGCAATAACGGTGTGCAGCATTCCATAGGCCATGTCCAAGTCATGTCTGCTGATGTTGTCATGTTGATCAAAAATGTAGCTGGCTGCCATCGGAAAGTTTATGATGGCTCTTTCATCGCAAGAGGACTCGCCTTCGGCCGACCGAAGCGAGCTACAAAACACTTTAGCTGGTGTAGAAGGTGGGGGTAACACGCTACGATCACCGTGTCATCCCATTATTAAACAGGCTTACAAATATAGCCTTAATTCCATCGCCGCCACGGAATGGAACGCCGCCAGGTTTTGCAACGTCCGCAGTGATTCGCTTGCAACAAGATCATTCACGAATGTAACCACTTCATGATCAACGATAATTTCGTGCTCCAACAGTGAACCTTCAGGTTTGGATGTTGTTGAGAAGTCAATGAATATCAAAAAGTAATCAACATAATTAGCACCCGATTCTATCCCAGCAGGCCGATAGATGGCTGCAAGATACTGCCGCCATTTGATCTTAGGATATTTGGAAATCAATTCGTTACCAGTCGTTGATTGCACGCTGTAAAACAATCATGGCTATTACATCCAAAGTGTGTAGAGAGCGCTGCACTTCACTAATCTCAGTCGATCGATTGGCGTTCCATTCGTCGATCTCCGTCAGAACGTTCGTCAATTCAATTGCATCATTCTCAACAGTGCCATTGTCAAACGTCTCTTCTCCATACACTCTGCAGCATCAAAGATTAGTTTCTCGTTCTTTTCTTTCTCTTGCATATAGTTGGTAATGCAATGCACTAATGAGCACATTGTACATGCGTCGAACGGCTACAGTCGTTGATATTTGTGCTCGATACACTCAATCAACAAACAACCACTCCACTTCAAATTCCCGGGTAAGTTCCCCAATCTGAACAATGGATCTCCCACCGAGCGGAGCTGAGCTAACCCGATGATCATGTTCCTGTACTCAACAACAAAGCCTGTGGTGCCACCTGCATTACGCTGAAGGATCGCGCCGGGCTTCAGGCGAAGAACGTGTTTTCCTAAAAATTCTAAATTGCATTTATACTCGAATTTTTGCCATTTTCGTGGTTTCCCAAACGCGGCTAACCGTCCTTTATCTCACTACTTGGATTGAAGAATGATCCTCCAAACGTGCCACTTCCCACAAGAGCATCCAGTTCACCGAGACTGCGCCAAAAGTCTGCTCTCGTTGGTTGCGCCCAGTTTTGCTCAACGGATGGCCAACCGCCATGTGCCTTTATGCTCGCCTGCCATTGTTCTTCGACTGGTACAGTCAATGTCTGACTAATCTTGCAGCTGTCGCGGTAGATTTTCATTTTTGCCACCGCTCCGGGAGCTGTTGTGTTATCAAACTGAAATAACCTCTCTGAATGTACCACAGCTCAAAGTATGTATGTATTATACAGGTGTTCACGTCTATCACGCGCACCGTCATTCCATCCAGCGCTTTGCCAACAACATTTATCATGCGGCTAGTCATTGCTTTGACTTGGCTGCTCTGAAAAGCGCAAAACCGCTTGGTACCAACATATATTGTTATTGACATTGAATTATTGAACACTCGCAAAAATTGACTTGTTTGGCTGCTGAGACACGAACAAGCAACATTGTTCCTGGATTGGCCAATGGTTTTGTCGTCAGCAAATCATCTCGTCAAAGAAAGTCGTCGAACACATGGACCCCAATTGTGCGCTAAAACTAATACATGTATTCGACGACTTTATTTGACGAGATGATTTGACCATATTACTATAAGCCCCTCGATTGTTCGTTCTCAGTGACGTGTACAAAGTTCGTAGTGTATCAACAACCAGAACACAGCTTTTTGTGTTCGTTGCGCAAAAATGTGACCTGCATTTTCCAACATGTACCAACCCCATTGTAATTACCGCAGACGAATGAGTAGAAGTCATCGCATGGGTCAACGTCAAAATTCATTGATTTTGCCAAATATGTCGATAGAGGAATCCAGTCGTCATCGTAGCTGGCACTGGCTCGAAATATGCACGTCAGGAAACAGAGCAAACAAAGCCTCAAATGCCTCACAAACATTTTGGCAGCGGGTTGGAATTGGAGCATCAGCCTGTGCAGGTGCATAGTCTAAGACAACAGTTTACTTGCGCATTTGATGTTTCATTTCACACTCCGTTACTTTTTACATCTTTTGCCTTCGATTGGATATTATTCGTGTGTTCCCAATTTAACGCGTCATCATCTACTGTATATGTTTTTGTTCGTCCAAGCGCAAAACGCAGCTCAAAACTGGAGGCGGCTCAGTAGGTCGGCCAATCTCAGGCGGCCTACGTAAATGCAGCCTGCAATGTAGCGTGGTGAAAGCATATTTATATGTTCAAACAGCACAGCGCATTGACATGACACAAGAGATCGGGCAAAGCATACGAATTTATTTGTTTGAAAATGGTGTAGCCTGTATGTACATACATACTAACACACAAGGACACGCACAAGAACAACAGTACAAAGTACAGCATTCAAATGAACATGAACAAACAATAAAAAACATCCGGAAACGGCGAAGAATTACACATTAAAATCAGTCCAAACGTGGATCCACTGCACTTCGGACAGATGTTATCCCAAAAGACTGCTTCGTACAAATCGAGAATATTCCCGGTCATTGTCAATGATGACGAACATGATGACTGGCCAATTGCGTGACAATAGTTGGCGTGCTTGTCTTGCATTTCAGCACGGCCACAATCGCGTGTCGAATGTCTGCGTGCCGTGTCACATAGAGCACGATGTTCAGGATTGGGTTCACATTCCCGATAGCCGCCGTGGCCGGTACAACGAAGGCCTGGGTCAGAGGGGGCAGGGTCTGCGCCGACCAGGACTGAATGGCGCTCGGGATTACCAAGAACACAAAGGTGCACACGGCTGACATCCCGAGCGTCACGGTGATGCGCTGTTGTTTCTTCCACTGTTGCGCCTGCGCCCGACTCTGATGCAGCTGGTGCGGGTGGTGGTGATCGGATTTGTGGTCACCGTTGTTCTGGTGATCACTTTTGTGACTGCGCTCAGCGGCGGCCACTGCGTTCTTTCGAATATGTCGCCACAGCAACAACGGTACGACGCAGTACAATAGAACACTGGCGCTGCCGGTGAGCGTGCGTGAGCCAAAGTACAACGTCTTGCCCCACGTGCTGCCGATAGCCGAGCTGGACACACAAGTGGCGCTGTGCTTGATGTCGGCGGGGTCTTCTAAGAAAGCGGAAAGGAAAAGCGCACACGAAACACCGATTGAAGTCAGATAGAACGAGGAAGCCAAACGCCAGGTGTGTTTGACTGTCCATTTGAAATATTGGGTTGGCGCTGCGACGGCGATTAGACGCTCGACACTGACCAGCAGCAACATGAACCCGGCCATTGGGTATGCCAGGATGAACAGGATGCTTGGTGTCAATGGGTGCATGCACGTCCAGGAGTTCACCTGCGTCAAGATTATTATGGTAAATAATTTAAGGATATAAAGTGCTCTTCAAGAGACTTAGGCAATCCCATTCCTGCGACTGAATGACTTTGGTCTCCCGTGAATTATGGTAACGACAAAGTTGTCTTCAGCTCAAGTTAATGTACACCCACCTTGATGAGATACTCGCCCGTCAAAATGGTGGGCAAACGGTGAACTGCAGCCCAAGCGAAACAGATGCCTGAAATTGAAAAGTTTAGATACAAATGATAATTATGGAATGGCTTAAGTTCATCCTCCGCCTTTTGTTCTGGATCCCAGTGCAGGCCACTAAGCGAGACAAAGCAGTTGACCAACAAAGTACACCACCAGACTAGCCTTGCAAGCAATCGGCAAATGCCAGCGAAAAGATCGTCACGTACTCTTTCTTGTGTCGCATTTGTTTGTAACCCATTATAGCGGCAGCGATCAAAAAGTTGGTAACCGTGAGTATCACGCCTAAAATGGAGAAGGATAGAAGGAAGAAGGCCTCATATTTTATGCAAATATGCAAACGGATTCAAGAATTTATGAACAAACAACCTTGAAAGAAGTACACGGAGTAATTAACGATGCGAATCTTCTCCAAGTCAGTGTACTCGCTCCAGCTGCGGTACTTTCCAACAGTGAAATTGAGCTGTGCATCGCTGCTTTCCTGAAACATCACTGATTGGGTAAGCTGATCATGTGCATAGCCAAGCGCACGTGCAAAACAAAAAAACCCACGCTCTCCATGTCAATGCGTCCGCTTAACACCGCTCATTGTGAATTGACAACATTCAACTTTTAGTCGATTGCTTGACAGATCTACATTGTTATCCAGCGGTGTAAATTGAATGCAACTTCAAGCAATGGCATCGAAAAGTGCGGCAACATCCCAATCATGGAAAGTCACGTCGTCGTTGTTCTGAACTGCACGTAGCAAGTCCAGTAATTGACGTCACATAACAATGTTGATGAAAAGATAATCGTGAGGAAAACAATAATTAGCAGGTGTTCCATTACTGGCCATTATGTTAGGTTGTTTTGTGATTGACGCTGGATGTCTCTAATTATTATTATTGTTATTGCAGGAAGGATGATTTGTATGTACGCACCGTATCAGCAAAGCAGCGAAAGCAACTCGGATAAAATTGTGTCATTCGCACGTGAACTGTACAGCAGCAGTAGCAGCAGTCACACAGTCATTTATGCCTTCCACTGAATGAGAAGTCCTTCGGTCTTGAATATTGAACGACAGGGTTGTGACGAACGACAGCAGTAAACCCACCATGTAGCGGCATTTATTTTATTCGTTTCTCCACACCCCGTGCACCCAAACTAACAGCAAAACTAGCGCATTCGAAAAATAATAAACACAAAGAGCAAAGAATCCCGTGTTTTGTGCCAATATCAATAAAATCACCGAAGTCACAGTGGCGAAAAGCGACCAAATGAGCAAAATTGTCCTGAGCGTATGTGGGTCGTATTGGCTCTTGACGAAAAACAAAAAAGAGTCCTCCACAAGCCGCAAACTGAATAGTTTTCGGTGGAATTCGCCTTTTTCGATTGCGAATGGGAGCGGCATGAGCAGAGCAAGGCAGAATTCGTAACAGGCCATTCGTCGACTACCGAAAGACAGACTCGCACTTCGGGTCTCACTGAAAGACGGAATATTCAGAAACTTAGATTGCGATCTGTCTAACCTGGACACAAATACTGTTAAAAGTGTCAATTTGGTATGCGATGTTTCCAAAGCTACGCGCCCTCACATTTTTTTTGTTTGATGCCCTCCGCTACAACTTATCAGCAAAACCATACGATTAACACGATGCAAACGAAAAGCGCTTGAGGCGCAACTGTGTTGTCTTTCTTTCTTTCTCAGCAACATTTTCAGAGCGTCAACCCAGTGGGCAACTTTGTCATCGGGACTGCGAGTAGCATAAAATCAAGCGATGATCAGGATGGGATGCACAAGTTTGTCACTTCTTCTGCCGCTTCTGCTCCTCAGTTCAACTTGAAGGCGTCGTGTTGGAACGCCGTGTTTTGTCCCACGCACACACTCACGTTTCATCCAACTGGCTTCCGGCCATCGGAGTGCCGTAAACCGATTTAGATGTGGACAGTGAATCCGACCCGGCCGGTGTTGGTGGTGGTGCGCTGTAGCCACTGGTGTTTTGGGTCACGTGACTTGTTGAGGGTGCAAAAAGCGGCGTTTTGAAATTGGAAGTTGCCATATTATTTTGACTATCTCGGTTTTTTATCATAAGCAACCGCAAGAACCGTGTACTGCTGTGAAAAATAAAATAGCACTGCGCGGCACTAGTAATTCATTACGTTCGTGTTGACGGGCAGTGAAGGACACCATCACTGATGTCTATAACGAAGCGAAAAAAGGTAAACAACGAGAGACGCATTTCCTCGAACATCAAAATACGTTTTTGGGCTGCGGGAACTTTATTGTTTAAAATACGTACAAACAAAAACTTTTTACTAACATGCACAGTCGGTTTTGGCAAGAGTCAGAACGCTGCAAGCACAGTTGGGCAATCGCGCACCACTCTGCGATCACGAGCAATGAGTATAGTCCGACAACAACTAACGCAGAATTTATGGCAGTCAATCTGCCTGATCCGTAAAGCGGAAAACGTGCGCGCTCGCTTCAGACATGAAAATTGGAATGGTTCGACTGGGGGTTACGGTAGCATGCAAAAGACTGCGAAAGAAAGAAAGAGAAAAAGAAGTGGCCAAAGTATGAATTTTTCTGCATAACGACACAAAAGAGGGCAACCATATGAAAAGACTGCCAGCCAAAAATTGAAAAAAAACTTTTTGAAGGCACCGAAGTGTTGAATAAGCCGATTCTGAAGGTGAAGAAGAAGAAAGAAAAGAAAAAGAAAAAAAGGTCTGCGAGCTTCCGGTCTAAAACCGGGCAAGCTTATCGCTGGATTTTCCGCTTTACCAATCAGGCAGTGTGGCTGCCATAAATTCTGCG
This sequence comes from Rhynchonema sp. JSB1_4, assembly GCA_030248065.1. Classification (NCBI taxonomy): domain Eukaryota; kingdom Metazoa; phylum Nematoda; class Chromadorea; order Monhysterida; family Xyalidae; genus Rhynchonema; species Rhynchonema sp. JSB1_4. The sequence continues at coordinate 59,915 of JASAMV010007643.1, forward strand.
TTAGCTGTTGCTGGACTATACCTGTCTGAGAACAGTGCATACTGAAAAAAACTGATAGCAGTGTCTAACAATAGCAAAATTTTTAAAAATCAGTTTTGTGTAGTGCTGTGACCTTAACGAAACCTTGCAGGTTATTATTTTTTTGCAGTTACTCTGAGCAAGTGCAAATAACTGCGCGCGAAACGTCAGTAAAAATATCTAGTCTGTTCATCTGCGGTTATTCGTCCCACAAAGACAGCCCTCAAGTACGAAGATGCCCAACCGCAACCAAAAGAAAGTTTTCTGAAACACTGCTCACCCAAAGAATCACGCTCTAAGCGTCTAGTTTCACAAATGGGAAGAGTTGTTTGGCATGGCGCACGATTGGCGCGAAAGCTCCGTTGTGTAAAATCAGGTAGCCACATTGGCCGGAACCACTTTACTGATCTGAAATTCTAAGTAGTGCTGCTTTCAATAAATAAGGAATAGAAACGGTTGGCCAAGAGCAGGTCATTGTTTCCGACGGTTCGTGGATAAAAGTAAATGTTGAATAAAATTTCAATCTCGCAGCACTGACACCACTTTGGGCATGATGAAGCTCATGAAGTGGTCATTGGTCAATGCAGTCAAATCCTCGACGAAAATCTGGTAATCCTGGACATGTAATTTTTCGTTGTCAGTGGAACAGAGACCAGAATATCTGCAAATCTTTTACCAAATCTCGTTGGTATAGTTACGTCCCATCTCATCAAATTTTGATAGTGGGTAGTGTTTAAAAATGAACATATCCAAATATTCACATGTTGATACCAGGGTGTATTTTGGCGAAATGATCCATGCCTTCGGAACCACCTGTTGCCCAGCCCCACGCTTCTGATGATTACCCATTAGGATTCAAGTGCAGACCGACCCAAGGCCCCTGTAATAGCCGTGTTGAATCTAATAAATAAATAAGCCCAAAAATAAAAGTGTTGCAATGATGCAAACGTCATAAACAATGCTGAAAAATATCCAAAATGTTTTTTTGATCGTAATTTCTCTGAGAAAATCGACCTCGAATTTGGAGGCGATCAATCCGCGTTTTATAAAAGTGAATTTTGTTAGTGAAACCATGACAAAAATATTTCTGGATGTTTTTATTCTATGTTATATATCCTTAACAAGGGATGCGTAACACCGAATTTTAGCCAAATCGAGTGCTATTGCCGAATTTTTTTGGTACATTTATTTAAAAACGCGACGAACTAGATTTTTCACTCGCGCAAAACTCTGTGATCATGTTGTGTGGTTGTGCAAACAGAAACCGTGAAATAAAAACCTGCTAAGAGAGAGAAGACTGGAGACAGCATGTCCCAGATGACAGGTTCTTGTGCACTGCAAAGTTGGGGTCAAATTAAGAAAGTTTTAAATTTACACAATGAATCACATTGACGCGGTCTATGCGTCTTTAGTTTCACAGATGTAGGGATGAGTTGAGTCGCATACAGCATCATTAGCACCGAAGGTGCCATCGTAAAGCATCAGGTCGCCACATTGGCCATCACCACTTGGCTCACCTGAAATTTGAATCAGTGAAGGTCAGGAACTGAGAGGCACACCGAGATGAATAAAAAATTTGCTCTCATATCTAAAAATCACATCCTGCTCATATGGTTTAGCCAACTAGACAAGAAACGATCGTCATGTATTAGCATTATGACGGAAAAAGTGAAACTGTCTAAATATCGGAATACTCGCACCCGCGAAAAGCACATTAGCAATGATAGAACTGCGTGCAGATGGCGAGATCTCAAAACAGTCTCAAAATAGGCTAATCGCTGGAGCGTGTACAACAGGAAAAAAAGGAATATTCGTACGTTGATGCCAAGGAATACTTTTAGCCCAATGATCCACGCCGCCACCGGAACCGCCTTTTGCCCAGCCCCACGCTTCTGATGATGAGCCATTGGGATACAAGTGCAGGCCTATCCAAAACGCCTGCAAGAACCGTTTTGCGTCCAGTAAACCTGGTGCAGGCAAAAATGAAAGTATCGCCAAACGCAGGTATTTTTTAGAGCACTCGTACAAAACTTATTTCGTTGACTTTTGCAACACGTAAAACGTTGCCTATTCATTCTTTATGCAACCGTCACCGAATTGTCTCGCAATGGCTTGTAGATTCCATTCAACCACGTCAACATGACTTGCAATGTTTGTCGGTCTTCCACCCACGCTAACCGACCACTGAAGCTGCTGGAAATAGAGTCGTCTGATAAGAATGCACCTCCGTAGACCGGACTAAATGGTGCCATCTATCTGAAGCGTACTACTGTGGTCTGGCGAATAGACACACTCCCATGCGCGTCGAGGCGTATAACGAACGGACCGGTATTATGTGTGTGTGCTGCGGTGCACTGTGTATTGAGTGTGCGTGCGTTGGGTTTATGAGTGATTCTGAGCCGCAGCCAGACCGCGTTCCCGTAGCTCAGTTGGTAGAGCAACTGGGTATCCAGGCCTGGTGGCTGGGAGGTCGGAGGTTCGAGTCCTTCCGGGAGCATACGTTTGGTGTGGCGGTTCAGAGTTCACAAGTGGTGAGCCGATGACGTGATAGTCCGATAGCGGCGTGGAGCCCGGTCGTATGAAACGAACCGAACCTTCTCGAGTGGAGGAGGGTGCGTGACGTTGTGTTCCGCGGTCGGAACTTCCGAGAACGGGAGGTGATGTGGTCTGGCGAATAGACACGCTCCCATACGCGTCGAGGCGTATAACGAACGGACCGGTATTATGTGTGTGTGCTGCGGTGCACTGTGTATTGAGTGTGCGTGCGTTGGGTTTATGAGTGATTCTGAGCCGCAGCCAGACCGCGTTCCCGTAGCTCAGTTGGTAGAGCAACTGGCTATCCTGGCCTGGTGGCTGGGAGGTCGGAGGTTCGAGTCCTTCCGGGAGCATATGTTTGGTGTGGCGGTTCAGGATCACAAGTGGTGAGCCGATGACGTGATAGTCCGATTGCGGCGTGGAGCCGGGTCGGATGAAACGAACTGAACCTTCTCGAGTGGAGGAGGGTGCGTGACGTTGTGTTCCGCGGTCGGAACTTCCGAGAACGGGAGGTGATGTGGTCTGGCGAATAGACACACTCCCATACGCGTCGAGGCGTATAACGAACGGACCGGTATTATGTGTGTGTGCTGCGGTGCACTGTGTATTGAGTGTGCGTGCGTCGGGTTTATGAGTGATTCTGAGCCGCAGCCAGACCGCGTTCCCGTAGCTCAGTTGGTAGAGCAACTGGCTATCCAGGCCTGGTGGCTGGGAGGTCGGAGGTTCGAGTCCTTCCGGGAGCATACGTTTGGTGTGGCGGTTCAGAGTTCACAAGTGGTGAGCCGATGACGTGATAGTCCGATAGCGGCGTGGAGCCGGGTCGTATGAAACGAACCGAACCTTCTCGAGTGGAGGAGGGTGCGTGACGTTGTGTTCCGCGGTCGGAACTTCCGAGAACGGGAGGTGATGTGGTCTGGCGAATAGACACACTCCCATACGCGTCGAGGCGTACATATAACGAACGGACCGGTATTATGTGTGTGTGCTGCGGTGCACTGTGTATTGAGTGTGCGTGCGTTGGGTTTATGAGTGATTCTGAGCCGCAGCCAGACCGCGTTCCCGTAGCTCAGTTGGTAGAGCAACTGGCTATCCAGGCCTGGTGGCTGGGAGGTCGGAAGTTCGAGTCCTTCCGGGAGCATACGTTTGGTGTGGCAGTTCAGGATCACACTACAGTACTTGTTCGAAAGAGCAAACACGATGGAGGCCGGTATGCACGGTGCTGGAATGCGTTTCTGGTTTGGTCGTTTGCGGTCCCAGGAGTGCTAAATGAGTTGGCTCATATCTTGCGATTTCGTTCTTTCTGCCTGTTTGATCAGCGTAAAAGTCCGTCGCATCTCACAATGGAATAGCTTTTATGCTGGTGGAAACCACAGAACCAATGAAATCACAACATTATGACCAGCCCCACTTTGCATCCCCGAGCGCACCCGATCCACATGCCAGCATAAAGTGCGTACCGGACTGAGTGGCTTGGCTTGTAGAAAAACAATCAACAGAATTTAAATACTGTTCGAACATCGTGAATATGAAACGTACTTCACGCAATCTTGGTTGCAGTCCTTCCAGTACCGCCCTCCACCCTTTGGCAGAATGAAACATCGATTGTTGTAGGCCAAATAGTAGTTGCCTTTTGCTTGGTCTTTGCAACCGGCTGCCGTAATGCAAATAGCAGGTTAGATGGAACAATAACTTTGATAATAAAATGATGGAGACTTTTCAATATTTCATGAGACATAATAGGCGTATGCCGTGCGTACGAGTACGCGAGGCCCACAACCTATAGGTGGAAAACTGAATGTCTGAGTGCACGTCATCCGCATCTCGTTTGATCATTGATTGTCTTCACTTCGCACTATTTCAAAAATATCAAACTATTTCTATCCAATTATTTGCTTAAATACCTCATCCGGCTAGGCATGCAGGGCAGTCCATTATAGCTCGGTAGCGTTGGTTGCACATTCAGTGCACAAACTTCCACAAAATGTAACCATTTCATGCAAAAAGCTGCCACGAATCAAAGTCAGGACAAAGACAAGCCATTTCCGATCGGTAACCTCCGTGCATTTTCACAACACGCGGAAAAGAATTATGCAGGTACCAACTTGCTGAACAGGCCGAAATCGTGGCCAATCCAAGTGCCAATGCGAAGACTGGTGACGTCAACATTCTGGTATTATTTTCTTATAGAATAGACAGTATCAAAATATGAATACAGTTTCGGAGGAGGGGATTTGCGCGAGTTGCATCCAACCGACTGGGTGATGTGCAGGGTTGGGCAAAAAAAAAATTTTTTTTTTAAAAAAAAATTTTTTTTTTAAAAAAAAAGTTCTTTAAAAAAAATTTTAAAAAAAAAAAAATATATTTATTTTATAAAATGGGAAAACAAAAAATTCCAACAACTCCAATTTGTCTTTTTTTTTTTTTTTTTTTTCCCCCTTTCCGCATCTTACTACTTTCCCCCCCCCCCTTTCTTTCCCTAAATGTAATAATACCTTCCCGTGATACATGGGACATAGTATGCACGTGCCTACATGGTACTTCGATGTCATACCCCATCAGGTCGGTCATATACGACTGATTCAGCTACCCGACAAGTATTTCTGCAGCTTATATTCTCAATTCTGTGTGGTTTATGAGTGAATCTTGCTTATTCGGCCACAAACTGTTGTGTCCGATACCACAGAGCAGCAATCATCGGTCCATATCAAGCACAGACTGTTGGATCGCACCTAAATGACGTAAACACCCTTGATAAGTGATGCAAACCAAGTCACAAAAGTGACTTGTCAATTAAAGTTGCATTTTTTCGCGATTTTGCGCGTTTTTTAGGCAAATTTGGTAAAATTTCCCCGTATCTCAGACTTTTTAAAAAAAAATTTTTTTTTTAAAAAAAATTTTTTTTTTAAAAAAAAAACTTGTTTAAAAAAAATTTTTTTTTTCCAACCCTGGTGATGTGGTTCTCATTACGCGACTTTAAACACCTGTGTAGGCTTTACTTTGCATAGAGGTAACGATGTGGTTCTCATTACAAAAGCCACAACAACAACCAAAACACAACCCACCAAGCGAAAACCCCCCCAAAAAAAACACCACACAAAAGCCCCAAAAAAAAAAAAAAAAAAAAACAAAAAACACACACAAAAAAAAACAAAAAAAAAAAAAAAAAAAAAAAAAAAGAAACAAACCAAAAAAAAAAACCACCAAAAAAAAAAAAAAAAAAAAAAAAAAAAAAGCGACTTTAAACACCTGTGTAGGCTTTACTTTGCATATTTTTGTAGATAACAATGTTGGGTCTTACATACTGTATATGTACATATGTACATATACATATGTAATATGTAGTTCACCGCATACACGGCAATCAACTTTAGCTCTGATGAGGATGCTTATTATCAAAACGCATCACGAGGACACGAACTCCAGTGTCGGTATGATGCACCCTGCCAGCTGTTATTGATACCAGCTGATGTTTTCTTCCTTATCGCAGGTCATGCTCACTTTTTATGTACAAGAAAATAAAACATACACCGGCATATTGAAAATTATAGACACGCAGCAAATGAATATGAAGGGCGCAAAAAACAGACACGAAAATACTGGTAAACTTTTAAAAAATCTCGAAATCACAATATCGCGCACTATTTGTTAATTGTGACAATCATTAAAAGTGAGTCGATGTCCGCGCCACACATAACTCGCCCGTCGGCAATCGCACGTATCTCGCTCGCAACGGGCATCCGGGAACCTGAAAAAAACAGCTCGATTTTGTTTTCTTTAAACAAACAAAAATAATAAAAATTGAGCTCAGTTGCCTACCTAGTGCACACGGGGTGCGTGGCGCACGGGTTTGGTGTATTCGAAGCGCAGCGGAATTTTGTCGTGATACACTGACCGCTGGTGGAGCACTGGGTGCACGCACCGCAATCTGCAAGGATCAGTGACACTTAGTCAAGGAATATTTTTAAAAGATCGATCGATCGCTGATTTAGCCGGCTCGCTCGGGCACAATTTAAGCAACAAGTAAATTAGTCACGTTGTCAATCAAATAATTTGATTCAATGGAACAATTTGCGGATGCTAGCTACGCGGATGACTATTTTTCTGTTAAACCAATCAATTAAAGTGATTGTGTAAAATAATTAAATGCAACAAACTTACTCGATAAACATCGATACTGTTTGCAGTCAGCGACCACGCACTCCTTCTGTTCACTCACACATGTTTCGCACAACGAATTACAAGGGTTCGACAGGCAAGGATCTGCGCCGCAGCAATTAATATTTATATCAAAATTTATTAATCTTTCTTGATTCATAATATCAAATTTTGGAAAAAGGAAAGCTTGATACCTACCAGTATGATTGTAGCACCGTATGACTTGCAGGTTGCATCCAAATTGATCCTTTCTGTAGTCCACATAACATCCACTTGGTGCCACCAGGTTGGTTTGTTTCGGACACTGGGTGCTCGTTTGGGCGGGCGGGGAATAAGTCGGGTCTGGAATTTGGAGTGGTGGAACAATGTATCAACCACTTTGCAATTGTAATAATGCAAGCACATTTTTATGGCGCCTGTTAAATTGCAGTTGACAGAAGTTCAGTGACTTGCGGCCGGAAACTATGGTATGCACAGTTCACGTTTGTGCCCCTAAAATGTATACGTGAAGGCCGATACATGATGAGCTTATCGAAGACTACTGATAACTGATTTTGTGCTATTCTTAACAATAGCTTTAAAAGCGAACATCGACTCACCAACACACACCCGACCACAGCCATTTGAGCAACATTTCCTCGACCCAGTACACTCACTGTCGTCATTACAGTAGTGCGCACAGATACCGCTCTGACCAGCGGTTACGGTAGGACAGTAACCGGACTTGGTAGTGGCACTGGACTTGGGGTTGGAACCGTTCGTGCTGCTGCATGCTGGGGTATCTGGAATCAGGTGTTGGACTTTCAGGTATTCATATCGATGGACGCTATAAGCTTGTGGTCAATGTGCAGTGTAGAGAGAGTTACCGGTTTATTGACACGTTTCCACGAGCGATGAAGAGTAATGACGAAATAACTTTAATTTATGATTTTCAATATTTTTTGTTTGTGCCCACGTGTCCATCTCCACAAAGCTGCACAATTGCATGTACTGCACTGAGTCAATTCAGTCCACAGGGAATTGACCTACTGGATCACAGGCATTCAAAAACTCAAGCTGGAGTTACAGTTGTCCATTTTGGGCTTGTAGACAATGAGGACAAATTTTTGTTTGAATTATATTTTGTGATAGCATTGGGTCACTAATTTCGACCAGCGTGAAAGTTGTTCATTTGGTGCAGGCGATCAACTTTTACGCTGGTCGAAATTAGTGATCCAACGCTATCACAAATATGATTGAAACAAAAAATTTGTCCTCATTGTCTACAAGCCCAAAATGGACAAGCATAACTCCACCTTTAACCAGACGCCAAAATAACTATTCGTTGAATAACAAGCGGGGTTACGCTCACTTTCACATTTCGGTACGTTCCTCCCATGCTGCATCACACATCGTTCACACGGCTGACAGCGTCCAATCGAGCAAATACCCCTGGTGCACCGCAACACTCGTCGGGGGCACCGCTCGGTGGGCCAGTACTCATCGGCGTACTGGCAGCCTTGCGGTGGGTTGGATTCGTCGGTGGTGGGATGTGGACAGTCTGAAACTTATGTTGTTGGTAGTGAAACATCAGGTGCTGGATGTCCGCGGCACCAGGGCACGGGCGGGGCCGTCTCTTGAGGTGTTTGACTTTTTCTGTTCCTAGCTCAGGCTTTGGCTCATAGATGGACTTGGACCTAGGACGAAATTCGGAAGAGTACAGTGAGGTACCTGTATCCTGTGATACGGATACGTACACAATGAGGTATCCTATGAAATGTCTTACGTCTACCACCTATGGTTCCGAAAGCCGTCATTTCGGGCCAGCGCAAATCTCTTGTTCTTCTTGAAGATGATTTTACCCAGAACTTCTCATGCTATACATCCCATATTTTTTATTTTATTTATTTATTTTTTTTTATTTTATTGCCATAAATAACGCACCTGACAGGTCCAGTCGACATTCTCGTTTGCATTCCGGTTCATTGTAGAAATTGTTGCCGTTGCCACCACAGCCTCCGTAGGTGAATGTCTCACAGCGACGTGATGCTTGGTTGTAGTACCTGCATGCAGATCTGTTTGGCTCCCCATATGGTTTCTGGTATGTGTAGAACTCGCTATCGAAAAGGTACGTCAGGACTTCAACTGATTCAAGAGGGGCAATCAAGCTAGAAAACAGCTCACCATTTGGTGAGCGCCGCTTCACAGGGTCCTGGGTCGCTCGGTTGCAGACAGATCTCGCGTGGCGGAGCGGTCACTGTTGTTGAGGCAGGGGTGCCTGGAATTAGTCAATAATTTCAGCACAACAATATAGCACAACCAATGATTGCCACAGAAATAGCTGAGAAAGCAAGCTCATCACTTCGTTCGCATTTCTGCTCGCACTCCAATTGCGAAATGAAGTTGTTGCCGTTTGCCTCGCAGCCACCGTACGTGAACGTTTCACAACGATTGGTCTGCAAAGTGAAAGGATGCATCCAGCAGTGAGTTTTGCCCGTTTCGACCTTGCGTGGCCGATTAAAACTTGGAGCAGGGTAATTTTCTGAGTTCAGAATAAAAAAATTCGATGAATTTTGGATAATAACAGATGGTTGAGCCCTACCTGCTGGTTGAAGTGCCAGCGAGTCAGTGACGACAGACAAGGGCCACTTTTTCTCGGCTCAAAGCACATCGGATCTATGGGTGAGGGTTCAGCTGAAATTGAAGGATGTGGTATTGTGAGGCTCGTAGAATTTTTTTGAACCAAGACTACTGCATTCCCATATGAATGTCATTCACCCCAAAACCGCACCAATGTCATCACATCGTTTCCTGCACTCTTGCTCACTGTTGAAATTATTCTGATTTCCCGCGCAACCGCCATAAATGAACGTGGCGCATTGCTGAGTGCTGGGGTTGTAGTACCAACGGGTCAGACTCGACCGACACGAGCCACCATCGGGGGACAGATGGCAGATTGGATCCTGGATTGTGAAGGAAAAATTCTGCAAGGACATCCCAAATGGAAATTTTGATAAAACTCTCTCGGTCAGCATTGTCCCGACACAGTCTGCAATCCAAACAAAGAATAAAAATGCAACTTTGGGGTCACCCGCCTTTCCTTTGCGCACCCTGACGATCGGTTCGGCGCAGACCTTATTGCCGCACGCATTCTCGCAACATTTGCGCGTTTGGCCACAAATGTTGTCGTTGACACACTGACTCGACGTGAATGCGCACTTGGAACCGAACGGGCCAATACTCGATGCGGTCGGACACTCTTTTGTTGTTCGCTCGTCTGAACAAGTCAGAAATTAAAAAAAGCAAATAGTGATAAATTTGAATTGGTGATCTTTCAATTTCCAAATGTTCGAAACAGAATGCTTTGGCAGTTCTGGCGTGCTCCGGGATACTCATAGACAAACTGGCGCTAACCCAGAACTATAGTTCACTTTGGAAATAGTGACATTCCGTATAGGGACTATCATGGACTTTTATCCATATTCCATCAAAGCAAAAATGAAAGGTCACAAAAAACATCCCTAACCAGTTACACCCCGGCAAACAGCGTAGCAGTCTGTTTCGGTGAAGAAGTTGTTGCCGTTTGAATCACATCCGCCCCATGAAAAGAGCTCGCAACGCTGGGTCAGACTGTTGTAGTGGTAACGATTCGTGAACACCTGAAATACAGTGGAAAAGTTTGAAAATCTGTGGCAAGAATATTCAGCATTTGACAACACTGTTTATTGTAGGAGTTTAACAATTGGTGCACGTTTTATTGGCCTGATTGGCTGTTGCCGCGCGCAGAAATCATACACATCATTCAAAAATGGATGAAAACAGAGGAATTGGAAACGTTAAAAGAAAGAAACTATAAGTTTCTGACCTTGCACGGTCCTTGATGTTTTCCTTTCAAACAAACAGTTTTGTCAGGCGCATCGGTGAGAATAGGTTGCGCGCAAGAGGTCGGATTGCGCGTGTCTGTGCCTGGAATGACGGGTGAAGCTGAACTCGCTTGCAAAGAGTTCCGATTGTTCAAAAGTACTCTGCTACTTTTCAGGCCCGGAAGCTCAGGCCCCAACTTTTCAGGCCAAGTTTTCAGGCCCGGCCGACTCAGGCCTCGCATATTTGACCCATTTATAGGCTTAGGCTTACGTTCCAGCCGGGCCTGAATTGGCCGAGCCTGAATGGCAAGGCCTGAACCTGTGCTCCGGGACTGAACCGTCGCACAATAGTTCAAAGTCCTGCACGTCCACCACGTTAGTGTTAAGTCGGTACCCAGGAGCCGGTACGGCCCCTACTTACCCGTTCCCTGACTGCATGCATTCGGACAACATTTCAGTTGTCCATTGCAGTCATTGTCAGTGACACAATCCCGAATGGGCGTGAAACATCCCAGAGTCGGCGTGCCCACCGTCGGTATGAGTGGACATATGCCGGTCTTGCCTCCGCCGTTCGCACCATCTGAAAGATTGATTCAGTTGGTTGACTGATTGGATCATGTTTAATCAGTTCTGACAATTGTGAAGTTGGTGTTGAACCTGATTCGCATCGTAGTTTATAGTCTGGACAGCCATCAGAGTCGGTGAACTCGTCGTAAGCACAGCCTGGCGGGGGTGGCGCGATCGGGCGGATCAGACACTCTGAGGGATGAGGGGAAAGCTTCGATTTTGCACAGATCTTCAATTTCGGTCCAATTCTTTGGGCGATTCAGATATTGAAACACCCTTTCGACTCGATATCCAAATCTAACGCCACAAAGCACAGGTCTTGTGCGCAATATCCATCTGTGGCTAAGGGCGAATTTAGGTTAAATCCGGAATCCGGAACCGGAAATAATTTGCATATTACAAAAATATTATTTACAGAAATACAAAACATTTCTAGGCTCCTGAATTATTTCCGGAAAGCGCAAGAATTTGCATGTAAAAATTATGCGTTTTCCGGAAATATTTCCGGATTCAGATTTTCGGATTCAATCTAAGCCTGCCCGAAGCCCCACACCAAATCATGCTACATTCATTCATGCTAACCGACAATCGTCCGACACATGTCCTGACAAAGCTGTTCGTTGACAAAATTGTTATCGTTGCCCGCACAGCCTCCGTATGTGAATCGTAGGCAACGACGCGAGGATGGATCGTAACGCCAACGGGGCAACTGGGCACGACAACTGCCTTTGTCCTCGGGCAGTCGGAAAAATGGAACATCGATGCTTGGAGCGTGAATAAGGACTATGCATGCGTTTGCGAAGGCGCATGACGCCAGAATCAGGGACCTCGCTCTTACCTCGTGCGTTTACCACAGGCCAAAGTGGTGGAATATGCGAGCCACATGCATTCCAGCCACTGTGATACAAATGCCAACCATTCTTTTGTATGGTTCGGTATTCATTTGTGGTTCACAAGGAAACATTGAAACCGTTGAAAAAATGCTGCAGAAACGTGCAAACACGTGTAATATCAGGCGTTCACATTGTCGAAAGACACTCCATGAGACAAAATTGGTTGGGAGGGACCATCCCTCAACAGAAACAAAACGACTGGGCACACCTGCATATCCTCTGCGCTTCGGCCTTGACAGTGGTCGGTTTGACACAAATCTGCGCGCCACACGAATTGAGACAACATTTCATCGTGCCACGGCACTCGTCATCCGAGTGACATTCGCTGCGACACGAGGCCGCCGTGAGACTGCTGCGCGCTGGACAGTGACCCGGACTGTTGTGGTTGATGTCTGCAAATATAGAGGGTATCTAATGGGTGCAATCAAACAATGACACATGGATCCGGAATTATGGTCAGTATCTGTGTATTGACATTTGACACACGTTGGTTTGTGTCAGGAGCATGTTTCTTAAATGACACACACTTGAGTGGTGGTTTTCCATTGTCGTGTTCTCTGTTTGATGAGCGCAGAAATTGAATGGCTCACGGAACTAAACGATTTACTGCCAGGCGAGTAAAGGCCATAAAGATACCGAGAGCATGCCTTTGACTTATCTGCTCGGAAAGGAATTGTTTGATAGCCAGATTCTTACTCGTTGCTAACACGGGAGCCAAGTGATTTGGAATATCGCAAGCGCAAACAAGTCGCTAACCTTTGGCCGTCACGCCATAGCACGCGATCTCACACTCGTGCGATGTGCTGAATCGATTATCGTTACCGCCGCAACCGGTGTAGGCGAATCTTCAAGAGATTCCTTGTTAACTATACAATGCTAGAAAAATGATTACGAACATTCGGAAAATACAGACTTGAAGCACTGCCGCGAGCTACGATCGTAGTACCACTTTTCGGTGTTCAATCGACAGTCCGTTCGACCCCGTTCAACCGGATGACTGCACATTATCCGAACTTGCTCTTCGTCTTGGAAACAAACTGCTTTCAGCTCGACCTGCAGGCGGAGAATTTTGTATGAGTCAGTATCACCTGACGGTCCCAGGGATTTAGACTTCGAACCCGGTTAAGTGCGATTAAGCCCTTTGGGGCCTGCGTAATTTGGGACATGCGTCGTTTCTTTTAAAAGACATTGGCAGAAAAATTTACACCAAATAAGTCCCAGGGGTGGTATTAGTCGGAAACTTGCAAAATCAATATTTCCATATACCTGTCGACAGATCGGTTGACTCGCCGGACACAGTCTCAGTCTGCAGGCATCATCATCCTGCATTCCACCTGCTTGGCCCGCTTGCCTTCTAATTCGAAGAGTGCCTGAAAAGCGATTTATAATATGACTTGGCTTAGGTTTATTTCGTTATCGGGCCATGGATTTGGCCTGATCGTTCTCAGATTTCGCTCTTTTTGGCCCTGCTATTGTTTTCTGCTAGTGGTTTTGCTCAAACCGGCTCTGCTCAATTGTCCGTCCTCCGATCATAACCACGAGATCCAGATTTTATCATAATCTAACCCTCTCTCTTGCCCCTTGGCACAGCGCCAGCAATCAGACTCTGAATCTTCGGCCGGACGCAGTAGGCACGCGTTCTGAACGCCACACACTTGTAGCCTTCTTTGCAGCGCATTGATGCACAAGGAGAGTCCACATCATCACCGAGACGAGGTTGCGGGGTGGTGGTGGTGGCTGGAGGGAAAGGGTGGCTAGGATAAGAGAATGATCTGCTTGGATTTCGACTCCGAATCATATCGTCCTGCGGCTAATTGTTTGGTCGCCAAGGGAAATCAACATGACTGGTTGTCAAAGACCAAAAGCAGCCCTAAATTAGGGCAGAATGAGCGCTCTAAATCAGCGGAAATACATATACAGTCCATTTAATGTACATTGGGGTGCCTTGACGATGCGCGTTAACTACAATGAATACATCCTAGAACGGGTTTAAAACGTTGGCAAATTGAAGATTTTGGCTTACTGATTCAACTGAGGGGGAAAGTTCAATAGTGAAGCACAATCTTTTTGAACCTACTCGTTCCAGTTCCTGGTGGTGGATCCTGACACACGATCTGATTCCAGTCCACAGTGTAGAAGTGGGCGTTGCATCTGAAATAAGAATATAGCCGTTTAGAAAAGATACAGCTTTGGACAAAACCCGAACCTTTTATTTAAGTTGTTCACTGTAGCCCACTCCAAAACATTTTAATTTGTACGTAATGACACTGCTTGGTGTTACTTTCGTAAATTTTACACCCTGATGGTTTGGTTTTTTTTGCGTGTCACTGCGTTTAGTGCTCTTGTGATTACTTAGACCTATTGCATATGACATTAGGAAACTGATTTCTTAGAATAATAACAAAACGATGTCTGTCTAGACCGGATGAAAGGTGTCGATTCAAATGCCATTTTTCTACTCACAATGAACAACACTTGAAGAACAGGTCGGCAAAACCGTTTATAACACACCTGCTGATGCCTAGATTTAGCTCATACTAAATATTTTTCGTAGAAAAGTATTCATATGCGTACATACTATAAATATAACTTTGATAGTCAGACCAGCACTGATAGCGATAACGGTGATCAGCAAAACTGGAATAAATTCGCAAAAACTTTAGGCTGTAAAATCTCAGGCCCCAAAACTTAGTCGTGTTTGTGTATGCATTGGACGGGCTTTTACGACAATGTCAGCTTTCAGACTCAAATTATTCTAATTTTAAGCCTCCAACTATTCTATTATGTGGCCAGTGCTGCTGTTGCTGTGTCTGACGGAGCGCACCGTTACGGCTGCGACCCAAGCCGAGTGCTCCACACTGTTTCGAACTGTGATGCATTGTGTCAATCTGTGTGCTGAGTGAGTCTTCATGCTTATTACTCTGTCGTGTTGCCTTCCGGGACTCCCTTTTTCTTCAGAGCCAGCCCGGCTAGCGACTGCTACACGTACGAGTACCACGGAAAGTACCCCGAATTTGAAATCTGCAATGTTCCAAGCGAATGCGACATCTTCGTCTCCCCAAGGGCCACGACTGAGTTAGTCTGTCCTATGTAACGTCACGGAGGTGATTTTCGCTCGATAAAAGTACCTGGTTGTCTGATTCGACTTATAGTATCCAATTCAAAATTTTGTATATTGCAATTATATGCTCCAGAAAACCAATAAAGTGCATTCGCTGAAATTCTTTTTCCAGATGCGTAACCGACCAAACGTTCAGAGCGTGCGCTGATGGTTGTCGGTATGACGCTCAATGTTTTCTTCATGTCAAATTTTTCTTCACACATTTATGATGTGCTGTGTATGATTGTACATGCCATACTTGTGCTATTGTTCACTTCTAATTAATCATTGGCAGTTGCATCTACAACAGTGCGCAAGTGCAAGAATGTATCAATATGAAATGTCAATGCGTTGACACGTGCCTGAGCAACCAAGACGAGGATCCACGCAGCTGGTGTAAGTGCCGATTCCCGCTTGGAACATCAGGTTTAAGATTTGGTCTTAATCAGAGTTTTGTGTCAGAATATTGAATCGATATGGGCATATGTACATATTAGAATTTAACATGTACAGCTCAATATACAGCTTTTATAAAATTTGACCAAAACACCCTCTCAGGGATGAAAATAGCGTTCATGAGCCCGATTGTTGGTTGTCCCAAAGTGATGACTGCATCAGCGCGTTGTGACTGTTCGCTCAGTGATGGGTGTTGTGGCAAACTGGATGCGTATGGATGGTGTCAACTGCCTTATGACGTGTGATTATTGCGGATACGGGCAGCTTAATTATTAATCCCCTCAAGTAAAATTATTGCTTTTTAAACGGTCAAGTCTTGATAATGCTTGCATGTGGCTGACACCAAACTGTTGCTTGCTTCTGTGAGTTCACTGTCAGGTACTATCTGGGATAAACACACACGTACTGTACCATCATTACAACCTTAAACCTGGCCCGCCACTATTGATATTTGAAATTTTTGGTTTGTTTTTTTGCTCTAATTTAGTTGTCGACATCGAGACGAATAAGGTTTATATTCATGACATTTTGATCTGGTGCAGATTTTATATCAAAATCAATCGATAAACACCGGTTCTCGGAACAAAATTAAAAAAAAATAGATAGACCCTCACTTCTTGGCAATCACGTCAGCCAGGAACAAAATTTTGAATTGCCGCAAAATTGTCATAGGCTTACAGTATGCTATTAGGGATTTTACGCTCCCAACTTTACGCTCCCACTACACAGTGCTGCCAGTGCGCGCGCTTACAACACGTGTGTTATGCACTGACAAACAGAGCGGCACTGTACAAAACGCATGGGCAAGATCACGTGACTACCATATGCCTGTGATAAGAAGCAGTCGGCCATCTTGAATATTTGTTCCTGTCTTCCTGAAATGCACTAGATGGGGGTCTATCTATTTTTTGAAATTTTGTTCCCGAGAACCGAGGTTTATAGATCAATTTCGGTATTAAATCGGCACTTAATGGAAAAGTCACGAATATAAACCTTGTTCGTTTCGATGTCGGCAACAGTAATAGATCATAAAAACATAACAAAATTTTCAAATATCAATAGTGGCGGGCCAGGTTTAAGGCCGCATTCACAATGCAGCGCGTTAGCGTGTTGCTGATTAGCGTGCACGCTTTTTCCGCACGCTTTTGCATTCACAATGGAAAATTGAAAAAGCGCGTTAGCGTGCGCGCTTATCAGTGACACGCTAATGCGCTAACGCGCTAACGCGCTAATCAGCAAAACGCGTTTGCATTCACAATGCCCGTTGGTCTGGGTGTTGGCAAATGCCGAATTTTTTATTTCTTTGCTTTGAAAACGGCAACCAATCGCTTTCAAGATTCATTCAAACTTATTTTGATTCTAAAGTAACATTTTCCTCAAATGGAAAATCTAGCTAGTCGCGACATGAACAATCCATGCGTGCACTACAGTCTCCTTGTCGTGTCATGCATCACAATTACACCACCAAAGAGGATACACAACACATACAGTAAGCAGATGAACAACGTTCTGCGCAACATTTGCTTGCAGCTAATATAACAGCAGCCGAAACTGTTTGCCTCAATCGATTGATAGCGTAAAAAGATGTGCTTCTAAGCATCAAAATGAAACAAAAATGTTCTCAGTGAACGCAGCAGGCTTTATTTCCTATGTTTTCGCCTTTTTCGTGGTCTGATAATGTTTTCCAATTAAATTATAAACTTTAGAACACGCGCATCCAGTGCTAACGCGCAAAAAAATTAGAACCAGTCCTAATCGTGAAAAGCGCGTTAGCGTGCACGCTAACGCGCCAACGCGCTAATCAGCTTTGCATTGTGAATGCAAAAGCGCGTTGCGCATCTGCGCGTTAGCGTGCGAGAAAAGTTGCTCGCACGCTAACGCGCTAATCAGCTTTTTCCATTGTGAATGCAAAAGCGTGCGCATCTCGCACGCTAACGCGCTAACACGCTAACGCGCTTGCATTGTGAAGGCGGCCTAAAGGGCTCGAGACATAACCGAAGGAAGGGTAGCAGGGCATATCGTTTCATACCGTTGGAAAGCATTCCGACAGCCTACGTCACGCACAAATTTTAAGCTCCTTGGAGATTCCCTATCTCTTGGCAGAGGGACTATTTGTTCCAGAAAAAAACTGAATTTTTGCACAAATTGGAACGACCGGTGCAGAAACCCCAAATGAGTTGAAAGTCAACTAACACGTGGATAGGATTACAACGGCTTTTGGATAACTTATCATGAGAACTTCCGTCGCTCAAAGCATTGCTTCACTCGGTGAGGGTGCGAAATGTTCCAAAAATCGGCCACATTTTTTGAAAACACAAGTTTGTCTCTAAATTTTGAGGCCGCGCTTTGTGTTGCAGAAATGAAAATGCAACAGAAAAATAGAGCATTTTCGAAAGTACCAGAAAATAAGGTTTTAAATTTCGAAACACTTAGATACAGGCGTGACAGGCCGAAAACGACATAAAAATTGCCCCTAAACTGCAAGGTTGCATTCATTGACGGAAATGTGATGTAAATAAGACACGTATTGCATTGCATTGGAAACGAGAAAGTTAGATAAACGCGCAGTCCAACAATCTAGACGAGTTTCAAAACTTCAAACTCCATGGTACGGCTGCTGCAGCCATGCCAGCCTGAATAAGATATTTAGCTATAAGTCGTTACTGTTAAAGATTATTGCACACTTGATAGTATCAAACGATGTAGCTTCAACGTAGCTATCGAACGATATATAACATGCCCATACTATCTCTTACTATGGACAAGTAACGGTCAAAATTCCGAAATCGTACACGGTGACGTGACGGTTCATTTCAGAACCGTCAAAAAAGCAATTTTTTAGCCTCTGCCCTTAAGCGTAAGAATTTATTGGGGCTTGTCATATATCGTTCGAAAGATACTTTCGAGATACATTGTTTGGTGCTGTCACATTTACAATAGCTGTTAACAATAAGCATTTATAGCTGAATATCATATTCAGGTTAGTATGGCTGCCCCGAGAGATCTGTAGACCTTGGGGTCTTTGGACCTTGATAGATTGTTAAACCAGCCGTTTCTCTCATTTTTTTGTTTCGAATCCGATACAATCTGTGGCCTTTCCGTGTCACAATTTTGGCGATGAATGTAACCACCTAATTTAGCGGAAATTTAATGGATTTTTAGTCCTGTCACGGAGCTAGCCATGAGTTAAAAAATTTAAAAACCTTATTTTCTGGTACTTTCGACGATGCTCTATTGCCCCATTGCATTCTTATTTCCGCAGCGTTAAGCGTGACCTCAAAATTTAGGGGCAAACTTTTGTTATCGAAAAATAAGGCCGATTTTTGGAACGTTGCGCACCCTCACCGTGTGAAGAAATGCTTTGAGCGACTGAAGTTGTGATGGTAGGTTATTCCGAAGCTGTTGTAATCCTATCCACGTGTTACTTGACCTTCAACTACTTTGGGGTTTCTGCACCGGTCGTTCCAATTTGTGCAAAAATTCAGTTTTTTCTGGAACGAAAAGTCCCTCTGCCAAGAGATAGGGAATCTCCAAGGAGCTTAAAATTTGTGCGCGACATAGGCTGTCGGAATGCTTTCCAACGGTATGTAACGATATGTCCTGCTACCCTTCCTTCGGTTATGTCCCGAGCCCTTTAACGTTTATATTCTGTGGCTCAACAAATGCGTCGTGATACTGCTAATGTGCGTACATATTTTTATCAGCTATGTCATTTTTCAATTGGTTGTTTTTTGCGACTGTCTCATTAAACTAACAATGATAATGTTTAAATCTGGAACGTTTTACCTGCCAGGAAAGAGAATAACGGGGAAAATTGCAGTTACATTTATTTTACAATATAGCTGGTGGCTGGCACTGTGGCCATTGTCTCTGTCTCTGCCATCGCCACTGTCTCGACAAAATGTAAACCCGAAAAGCATGGAAGATTTTCTACAGAAATTTGACCACGGTGAATAGAGTTCGATGACCAATTTCGTTTCTCACACGTGGATATCTGATTCGTATTTGTAGCGTGATTGGCTTACTTTTCGACTCATTTCTCGTACTTTTGGTCGTATTTGTTTTACTCTTTGAATTATTTTCTAAGTTTTAGCCACATATTCTCATATTTTTCTTGCTCTCCCGGGCGCGGACATGGAAATGCGGGTGCGGGTCAGAAAAAACTCAATGTCCAAGGACCGCTCCGAGTCTGCCTATGGCCGCTTTTTCATTTTTATGTGTGTGGACGACAATCAACGACAGTATGTATTGTCGATTGTCAAATACGGAGTTATACAATGTCTGGGTTGCCTTGAGGGCTGCATTGAAGCAAGAAATACCAATGTTATTGGTCAGACGGTGAGGTGCTTTGAGGGCACGCCTTTGCGCAAGACCAGTGACACGTTGCTGTTTCGGCCCGTAACGCCTGACAGCTTAGGTGATCCGGGCCAGTCGTCAGAGACGAAATCACCGGGTGTACACCCAAAATGCCACATGCTCCAAGAGACTAAATAGTCCCATTGAAACATAAGGCAAAGAACGTGCACTGGTCATTTTTGCATTCAATGTCTGGGTTGCCTTGAGATCTGCATTGAAGCAAGAAATACCAATGTTATTGGTCAGACGGTAAGGTGCTTTGAGGGCACGCCTTTGCGCAAGACCAGTGACACGTTGCTGTTTCGGTACGAAACAGCAACGGAGTTATACGTACAGTATTTTTGCGCAAGTGCGATGAGACGGCCAAGGTTAACCGGTGGAATTTTTGCTCATTTTAGTAGTCACACGGGGTTGGTAAACAACTATATTATTTGTAAACTGTGTTTTTGAACACAACTGTGTTGAAAATCCCGAAATAAACAAAAGTCACTCACCCTCCGCAATAGTCCGAGATACAGTGAACCACGCCGGCACAGCGCGCCGTCACTTGACATGGGTCGGCCAGACAATTAGCCACAATCGTATTGCCTGATTTGTCAAGGGAAACTGGCTTACTGCCGCAAATTTAAAAAAAAAGAATAAAAAATTTGCCGAAATGCTCACGTGGACAGCAGCCATCCATGCGAACGCAACGACCTTCCATGGCGCCTGAGCTCGGCTTTCTGACGTCACGGCAGTCGTAGCACTCGGCACAACGCATGCTGCTGCACGTGGTTGAAGCTGGTGGCTGAAATATGCGCATCGCGTTGGAAATGAGGGCCGCCAATCGGCCAAGCAGAAGTTTGTAAAGAGGTAATTTTAAAACACGTCGGATATTATTTGTGTCACTGTTTTGCTATGGTTGACTTACTAATTTCGAACAGCGTGAAAGTTTGTCCTCTACACCTGATGAACAAACTTTTAAGCCTTCTGAAAATAGTGAACCAACTGTATCTCGCGGTGTGGCTCAGATAAAATCTGCTATGGGTAGCCATAGGCGAGGCGAACGAAAAGGCACTTCACTATCGTGGTTCTTCGGAGCCACATATTGGCCGATTTTGAGCCCCCCCCCGCCCTCCCCGTCGCTGTGGTCGCATGAATTACATTACAGTTTGTCCAAAGTGGCCGATTATTTCATTTCGGAATCTCTCAACGCTAACAGTTCAGCACCCACTATCGAGCACGGAAACGCGACAACATGCTCTCGTGGGCGATGTTATGATAGACGCTACAAAATGCTGTAGACGAACAAGGGCTGATATGAGTACAAAATTTCCTGAACCGAATTTGTATCTTACACAGGTATACGTTAGGTGTACTGTACTGTAGCTCCTCACCTCAACCCCACCACCATTGTCATTGTCATCATTGCCCGGGCACAACACCCTGTTCCATTGTGCGTCATAATGTATGGCGTTACATCCGATACAGTAATCGGCCACACAATGGGCAGCGCGCGGACAGCGTGGCGCCAGTTGACAAGGATCGGCAGCGCATTGCACTGGGGCGCTTGGCCCGTCTTCAAAAAAGTTGTATTTTTTAAATAAATTTAAAACTGAATGTTCTTTATAGCAGTGACGTTTCACAACTCACTGCAACAATCCTCTTTCTTCACGCATTTTCCCTCCTGCCGACCGTGCACATTGACAGCGACGCATTTGTGGCACGGCTCGCACATGGTACGTGTACAGGCACCATCGTTGGTCGGCGGACGGGTAATGGTGATCAGACCACCTGAAAGTTAAGAATAATAAAAGAGCTAAGGTCTCAGGGACGGGCTTGTTTGCTTCTTTCGTAATCGTGCCCATTAGTGAAAATACAGCAGTTGGTACAAGTACTAGTAAAAGCCAAAAAAGGTGGCTCAAGTAAAAGCCAAGACCAACCTTCAAAAGCATTAACATAAAAAAACCAGACCTGAGTTCGCACAATCGACCAAGTTCCAATTGCGATCATAAAAGTGCGCCTGACACGAGTTGCAATTCGACGAAATACAATGCGCCGCATTGGGACAGCGATTCGATTGACATGGGTCGATACTACAGGTCACTTGGATCGTACCGGCTGCAAATATTTTAGAAATGGAATTATTCTTGTGTTCGTGTTGTCATTGTTTATGTGATCAGGCCGGTCATAGATATACTTAGTCTTATTGGGCTTTGAGCAAACTTCGGGGTTTTGCTATAAAACCAGATGCAAAACCGATCATCCTTGGCTTGCTCAGGCTTGAGACAGGTTAGAAAAGGGAAAGTGCGCCCAAAACCAAAAAAAGCTTCAGAGTGGTTCATGATTGTAATTTTTAAAATTTAAATTTAAAAAATTAAAGTTTCTAGAAAATAATAAGAACTCACTTTCGCAGCAGTTCGGTGTTCGAATACACCTCGGTGAGCGTGCACCACTCTGTGACGTCACAACCATACGACATTCAGTGCACGATGAACAACGCACATTGGCACAGGATATGGATGGATTCGGGGTTGGACGGATGGAGATGGCTTCTGCGGAAAGAAATCATGAAAAAATACCGAAACAGCTCGCAAAGTTTGGATTTCTGGAGGTCTCAAGAATGATCAGTTTGTCGCACATGCAAAACTAGGCTCTCGCACCGCCGTCTGTAAAAAATGCTCGTTGACGGAGTGGCAGCCAAAACACACTACACGCAACTTGTTCAACGAAACATCAGCCAGTCAGCCATACATACCGACACACGCGCGTCCACATCCATTGCTGCAGCATTTCTGACTGGGTCGGCAATCATCGTCATAACGACACGAGTCGAAACACACGCCGATTCGGTCACCAACAGGAGGACAACTGCCTGAATAAATATCAAGGTGTGTTTGCTTGGGCAGCTGATTATTGATTTTGCGTGGCCTGACGTTGTTTGTATAGCACATGTGATTGTCTGCAATAACATTCACCGGCAATTTATGATGACCCACTGAACTAAGAGCTGTATCAACTTTCCGAGCAAGCGCCATGGCAGCGTCTTGGCTGCGCCTCAGCAACGATTATAGATTTTCCTGTCATGCCGTTGGGTAGCCTTGGCTTAATGCACGGCCAAACTGCGCGTCTGCCAAAGTCTAATTAATCTATGCCAAGTTGTTATCGCTTCTATAGTGCTTGCCCTCACTGCGCTCGACCAAAAATGTTTCGTTTTGATGGTAAAAGAAAGCAGCTGTTTGGTAGTTCTGCTTTAAGGCTCCACCAGATAGACCCGAAACCCGAAACACGAAATATAAATTTTTTCTATGTCCATGTTTCGGGTTTTGAAAAAAAAACCCGAAACCCGAAACACAAAGCATGATAATCGAAAATGTTTCGACTGACCGTATAAATTGGGCACGTCAGCTGCAAGTGGCAAGACCGAAACATTTTCGATTATCATGCTTTGTGTTTCGGGGTTCGGGTTTTTTTCAAACCCGAAACCCGCCCGAAACATGGACATAGAAAAAAATTGTTTCCGGGTTTCGGGTCTATCTGGTGGAGCCCTTAGATTAAGTTTTGTTCACTGAAATAGAGGAACGAGCAAATTAAGCATAACACGACTTCTTCAGATGTAAACAATCAGGTGCTATACCTTGATGATCACATCTCTGCTCATAATCCACACAATTGTCCGCGGTTCGGATTTCCCTCAGTTGACAACCGGGCTGCACCAGAGGTCGGCCGATTGCCGGACACGCTGGGAAAAAATAAAAATCGAAATTTATTTATTATTTTTCACAAATTAAATGGAAAGAAGTTAGGGAGTAAATGCTTACGGCGACAAATCAGTCGATATAGCGGACAGGCATTCTGATCAAACGCGTACGTTTCCCATCGGCAGCCAGCTCGAGCCGGGTTCGGTTTGGTGCAGCCTGAGAAATAAAAAAAATTCAAAGTTTTCACGGGAAATTTTTGCCCGTTTCTCTGTGTTACGTTAAAATCTTTGCTCTCTATACCTGGTCCACCACTGGCGCACTCCTGCGTGCACTGCTCAAGTGTCACAAAATTGTTCCCATTCCCCAGACATCCGCCGTAGTCGAATTGTTCGCACGCGTTGCTGAGTGTGTTGAAGTAGAAACGTTTGATCACCGCGCGACACGGGCCCTTGTCTTTCGGCAGCTGGCACGGATCTTGCTGTCGAGGTCTGGCGGCCGGCTGAAACATCAAGTTGAAACTGTGAAACATCAGTTTACCATATGGCAAAGGGTCACATTGTCGTGCTGTGGTGCGACTATAGCCGATCTCACCGACAAAATAACGGACGGCGAGAAAACGAGGGCCACAAAATGTGTGTTTGTTTACAAGTCAAGGCCACACCACAGCCTAAACTTAACCGAAGCCTATAAAAGCCTACGTGCCTTCAAGTGCCTACGAGGTTGCTGTTTTGGATACTTGAAAGTACTTAGGCTTAAGGCGGCTTGTAACTTGGACATAAGATGTGGCAATGCGCGCGAAGCGCGCGATATGTTGGTATGTACTTGCGCGAAAGCTAAGTTCATTGAAAACGGGAGTAGCTGACTTTTGGCGCGCGATTTTTTGACTTTCAAGCGTATCAGAGTGAAAATCATGCGATTTAGAGGTCTTGTTCTTTCCGAAAGGGTCCCCTTCAGGGGCCAACTGGCCCGTGGCCGCTGGATACGCCCTTGCCTCGTACGTAACTTTGAAACAGTTTGCCCAACCTGACTAGCTCCTGGGACATCGCGCACACAAATGGCCTGCCCACCAGCGTCCTCACAGTGTGAGCCAGGGGCACAAAGCACTGTGGCACAAGCAGTCGATCTGAAAGTGCTTAGATGAACTTTCAGGCCACACTGTAAGCAATCAAGACACGGAAGTTGATGAGTTGGTGGTAGTCTAGTCTTTCATCGCGTATCTGGCAATTACAGTGCATGGAGATAATACAGCAATGTCTACTTGAAAAAGTTTCTAAATTCAAAGGTTCCACCGAGGTCACCTTGAATTCGAACTATCTCCAATCGGATCGTCGCTTCTCCGACCTCGACATGTCTGTTCGCATGCAAACTGCGTGTCGAAACGGTTGGCGTTACCATCGCAACCACCTGCAAACGAATTGTTAGACGTTCAGAAGAATTGAAAATTTTATTTTCGGCCGCAAACGATAGTG
This sequence comes from Rhynchonema sp. JSB1_4, assembly GCA_030248065.1. Classification (NCBI taxonomy): domain Eukaryota; kingdom Metazoa; phylum Nematoda; class Chromadorea; order Monhysterida; family Xyalidae; genus Rhynchonema; species Rhynchonema sp. JSB1_4. The sequence goes on from JASAMV010007643.1 coordinate 84,986, forward strand.
AACCATTTTGTGCTGCCACCCACAGTATATGTTGGCTATCTTGTTAGCTATCTAGCAAAATGTTTCATGCTGGAGGTAAATCTGGCAGTCATATTTGCATCAGATTAATGTATTCATTGAGCTTGCCACTGAACGTTCAATAAAAAAAAATAAGATCACTCATGAACACCCCCAACCGAACCATAGGTGAACTGCAGACATGCATCACTGTTGCTGTCATAGTACCATCGACGGAACGCAGCTCGGCACGGACCTGTCTTTGCTGGCAATTGACACAGCTGACGGGGGTTGACTTTGGCAAAGTCCTGAATCATTGAACCAATCAATATACAAATCAATCGATCAATCGATTTCTCACCTGCACGCAAGTTGGCGCTCCATTCTCCAACTGACATACTGTGGATGCAGGACAGATAACACTCGCGCAACTGTTCAATGGTGGAGTCGGAATGGGAGTGGCAATGTTGGAGAAACATCTGGAATTTATAGGCTGTGTTTTTACTCAATGTGAAACTGGATGTGTAAAGGTGGAGTTATACTTGTCCATTTTGGGCTTGTAGACAATGAGGACAAATTTTTGTTTGAGTCATATTTTGTGACAGAGTCGACCAGCGTAAAAGTTGTTCCCCTGCACCAAATGAACAACTTTTACCCTGGACGAAATTTGTGCTATAACTCTATCACAAAATATGATCATAACAAAAATTTGTCCTCATTGTCTACAAGCCCAAAATGGACAAGACGGTTCTTCTGTGTGTACATGCATTGTTCGTATGTACTGAGCAACACTTACTGATTCTTGCAAGCCGATTCGGTCTCAAAGCGATTCGCGTTGCCATTGCACCCGCCATAAATGAACTCTTTGCACTGTTTCGACCCGATGTCGAAATACCAACGGTTGAAAGCACTGAAAAAATGATTGTCCTGCATTTGAAGATTTTGTAACTGTGCGTGGTCTTGAAGTCAAAGTATACAATCCAACCCAAAGCAAAGTCCAGTGTCCTTCTCCAGCACGCATTCTGGTCTCAAATCGTCAGGCACACAATGTGCGTCCTCTTGTTTGCCTGAACGGACAGGTTCAAATGTTTCACAATCACTTTCTCGTCGACATATTTTGATTGGAAACAGAAACTATACGTTTTGACACAACGCACCAATTAGACGACATCTATGGCCGGCCGGACATTGCATATTGGCGCATGCATTGATGTTGCACCTGGTGTCACTTGGGTCACGGACACATTTTCCGTTCTCGCAAACGTTGCAAGGAGGACACAGGATGGTCGCGCAGCGGTCTGTAGAATTTTGACTATTTTTACGCTTGCTTTGTCTCGGAATTTTCCAAAAAATGGAATTTTTTGCACCTGTGCATCTCAATTTGTAATCCGGGCACCCGTCAGCTCCCGTCACGGTTTCGTAGGAGCATCCGGGCGGTGGAGCTGGCAGGGGACGCACGGGACAGGCTAAAAGATGGACACATAGTAGTCCAAGCGACTCTCAAAAATCAAGTATGTCGTTGTTGTTTTGTGCTTTTTAGATGAGTTGGCAACCAACGACAATATGTGACTGGATGCACTGGTATCGCATTGCACGCAAATTGTGGACCAAATTGTGATTATGATACACTTTATGGAACATCATCCATTGCACACACACACAACTTACACATTCGCGCCGCGTTTGTTTCAGCCGGCGGTTGAACTGAAATAAGCGAAAACTCGTAGATTTCAGTTATGTATTTTCGACAGGAAATATTGAAAGAAATATAGGTTTCCTAACAACAAACATATCTTTCGTAATTATCCTTACCATTGCCGCAGCTTGCCAAACACGCCTCCACCGTCTCGAAATTGTTGCCATTTGCCCCGCACCCGCTGTACATAAATGGTAAGCATTTCAAGTATCGCGTGTCGTAATGGTACCTGTTAATCATCGCTTTACACGGACCCCTTCGCTCGGGCAGATAGCAGGTTTTGTCGAAATCTACAACGCGTTTGTTTGGTAGAATTACTTTTTAACGTTGTTTCTCTCAATCATTACTTACGAATGTCATTGCACTGCAGATCATAGTACGGGCACCCATCTGTGTCATTTGCGCGCGTCCATTGACAACCCTGGATAAGAAAAAAACTGAAGTGAAAAATATTTTTATTTTTTACGAAAAAATTGAAAACTACCAGTGATTTCGTCAAACTTGTTGAGAAAAACCAGAAACCTACGTGAGGCACATTTCCCAAACTGAAATATGGTTCCAGGGGTGGACAGATCATTTCTGCGTTTCCTTGTGAGATCAGAGTTAAAGCGAGCAAATGAGCACATTGCGACCAGAGAGACTGAAATGATAAATTTTAGTTTGCCATATTCCAGGTTGCGTTCAGTAGACCCACCATAATTATTGATCAGATTTAAATGTTGGCAGAAAAAAATCCAGACTTCGATTGCTTGCTGTTTCGCGACTAATAATCATACATAATCTGAAAGTGGAAGCGGGCTTTTTTTGAAAACGCATTTCACCAGGTGTAATCTAAACAGCATAAATGCGCCATTTGTTTGGAATGCACAATGCAAAATGAAAGATACACACAGGATTTATGTTTTTGTAACCTTGGTCGTAAAAAACTTGGTGTTTCACCTTCAAACCACTTTTTATTTATAAGTTTCGTTTTACTGAATAGTGAGTATGTTCAACCCAGATGTACATTTTGATTTTTTGGATATTATTCATAAAAGGTGCCGACAACAGTTAAAATATTTTGAGGCAGGTTGTCGGTCT
>JASAMV010007644.1:0-20993 GCA_030248065.1 Rhynchonema sp. JSB1_4
TTTGGGTGCACCGGAGCATCGTCAATGTGAAGAACATACTTGGCCCGTAATATGCAAAGCAGGCTCCACTATTTCCAGTTTTCACAAAGTCTCAAGATTACAAACCAAGTTACAAATAAGGGTGTCTCAAAAGTATCCTCAATTTGGTTACTGTTGTGGCCTTAGTAAAGAGAATATTTTTCGGATCTTGCTCATTCGAATAGCCAGGCGATTCTGTGTGCAGCTGCGGTTACCAAATTAGTCTTCCACCCGGTTATCTGATCTTTCACGCATCGTTCTTACTGTCCGAAAATCTTAATTTCTACCAGCGTAAAAGATTTTTATTGTCTAGGACTAACTTACGAGATCGTCAAAAAACAAAGTTGCGTAAAATTTGAAATACGCTCGGTTTAAAAAATCACCAAAAACAAACAACACCAACCGCGAGCCAAGCTCATGGAATAAATGAGGTCGAAAATTCCGAAAAAATATCCCGAAAAAATCCCTAAAACTAAAAATCCCGAAAAGCAAAAGTCCAGAAAAATGAAATAAAGCAAAAATACAAGGTTTATTAGGCAAAAAGGGTTATTTTTATAGTTGGATCCCATAATTCGGAGACTGCATCAGTTGGGGTTCAAGTTAATGAAATTTTCGGTTGGTCATATCTTCCCGGCTGGCAGCCTAAGCCGAAGCCTCACCCTGAATGAAGGTCAACAATTTACATGCAAAAATAATGCGTTTTCCGGAAACATTTCCGGATTCCGATTTCCGGATTCAAACTAGACCCACCCTAAGCCTAACCCTGAAAGAAGACTAAGCAGCTGTATTTTTGCTGATGTTTAGTTCGTATGGGCAGAGGTCTTCCTGGCTGGCGGCAAAAAAAATGGTGACAGGCGGTTGTAAAACAACCCTCGAAACGTCACACAACGCGTGGATACACTATCTGTTAATGATAGTCACATAGAACCAAAGAATGACCAAATTGGAGGTACTTTGGAGACGCCCTATATTTTGTGCCACCCTGTGCCGCAGCCGACCCGACCTGTTCCTCGACATACGCCTGATCGGTGTCGTGCAGCCAAGCACCCAATAACGTGCGTGTCAATGGGTGACACAATTGTGACGTCAATGATGCTGGCAACATCAACGTGCCGCTGTCCGCCATTGTGATGTCGGCAACCAGCTCGCGAAGAAGGGGTGAGAAACATTCTGGAAAAACCAGTTGCCCACGTACAGTACAATCGGATCGAATCCACCTCGGCTCACTTTGGAACCATTTTTATTTTGAGGATATTGCGAAGTTCACTAAAGCCAGCATTGCGTACCAAAATGAAACATGGCCAAAAACACCTGAGCAAAAAAATGACCAACGTTCGAAATATTTCGGTTTCAACTGCAACAACACTCCATACAAGCGCATTCTGACGTGCATCACGGGCAGACGCAGTGCTGCGCCGTAGTAACGAAGTAGATTGGGCATACTGAAAATGGAATGTAAACTATAAAGTTGGAAATGGAAATAATCTTCGAGTAATTGCTAGCTTTAAAAGTCTAATTGGAAACTTCCCCTTGAAAATGCGTTCCATGTTGCAACTAGGCACGCGAATTCGGTGCATTATTGATACAGAACGTAGTTTGATCATTAACACAACTATAAATGTACATATCAGATGAATGCACTAACTGTGCCAACATTGACAAACACGCATCGATCGGTGCGATCACTCTGCGCAGCACGTCATCCGTCAGCAGCTCGCCACAAACACGACAGAAACTCTCCATCACTGCACATAAACGTTGTTTAGTTCTTGGCCAAATGGAATTTTTACAGCAATTTCTGGCAACGTCTGCTGGTGCAGATGAACGTGATAATAACGGAAAGTGACAAACTAAACGAAAAACACCATTATCATACGAGAGTTCTTCATGTCCTATGTTGCTGGACTCCCACATGTAGATAAATGTTTTATCCTCCAGGGATTGACGACTTTTTGCCATGCCCCTTAGGCCATTAGTGGTGCAATTGAAATTTACAAATGATCTCATCATGTCAGAACAAACCTATCCAAGTGAAAAACACCACAAACGCATCTAATAACTGACCGGCTAGTGCGCCAGCCCTGTTCTCCAAGGTGACCGACCACGTGAACACATCACCACGTTGTTTCTCAGCGTCAGCGTCTTTTGCGGATCGCGGCAGTGCGTTGCGCCACAACAGCACCAGACGGGGCACGAATGGTCGGACGACCGATGGACCTGAATGATTGGCCAGTTTACGCACTTGTGTCCAGAGCGTAGAATGAGCGCGCGATGTACACAGATACATGTCATGCTGTGACCACATTGTGTTGCGGTCCTGGTTCTGCACTTGTGGCCTCTTGTACCCTTTGTTCCTCTAGAAATGTGGCTTCGTTGAAGTGAATTGCAACTTGCACAGTCAATAAGTGTGTCATCGATTGCAAATCAACAACATGTGTCCAACAGTCAACCGATTGTAGTCATCGTTATTTCCGCATTTAGTAAGAAAACAAATTTCAGATCAAACCGCACGTCCCCCAAGCCAGCGCCACTGCGGGACCGCACTGAGAACAGCTAACCAGCCGATGTTTCAACGAATGCCCACAAAACAATAACAAAAGAACGAACACTAAGGCTGCCTTCACAATGCATGCGAGTTTGCGATTTTGCGAGTTTGCGAGCCCGCGCGGCTCGCATTAGTGTTTACAATGCAAAATGCGAGTTAAGGAGTTCGCCATTATACGAGTCAGCCTGGCGCTGCTCGCACTCGCATGTGTGTTCACAATGCGTTTGCGAGTTTTCGGCTCGCAAAAAGCCGTTTAGGATTGGTTCTAATTTTGTATGCGAGTTTGCTGTGCGCGTTCTTCCCTTAGCAAGAAAACATGAATATTTCGATGAGCTTGATTTCTAAAATTGAACCTAGTCAATTTTAATCGTTGTTACAATGTGTTTTGTCGCTACAAGTTTGCTGTCTTTATCCATAACTATATCATTCTCCTGTCAACACAAAAAAACGTGGAAGTTAGTTAATATGAAGGGAACTGATGTCCAAGCGGAATGTTTGTTTTGCACACAAGTTAAATTCATTGATTTGAAAGGAAATGACTAGAAGTTCTGAAGTATTGGATGAGAAGATCCTGCGATAACCGACTCGCGCGCGTGCATTGTGAACACGAATGCGAGTTTGCGAGTTGCGAGTTTGCAATTTTGCGAGCTGCGAGTTTGCGAGCTCGCATGCGAGTTGTGAATTTCCATTGTGAACACAAATGCGAGTCGAAATTCTGGCTCGCAAACTCGCAACTCGCAAAATCGCAAACTCACAAAATCGCTAACTCGCATGCATTGTGAAGGCAGCCTAACCCAGACTCATCACAGCCGTGAACAGCATCCAAGCAGACTGTGTCTTCACCAACGCCAGACGACTTGTTTGTGATGCAGTACGTAACAGGTCATCGGCAACTGTGAACACCTGAATGCATGCGCACGCTACAGGGTGACACAAAAATATAGAGCATTACGATTTGCGCAGAGCGTCGCTTGTTGCGCAAAAAATGCTGGACAATAAACTAACACGCTCCTGTAGGCTGATGCGGGAACGCTGATGCTACAAAGAAACTAAGAGAGCGCTCAGGGTTTTTCATGACCAATCGCACACTATTACCATGATCAAAAAAATCTCAAAATAAATTAACCTGGCAACTTTTGGGCTTGCCGTTGTTGGAAATTGACATCAAAAAGTTTCAAAACAAATGAACAGCTCCGACCTGTTTGCCCTTTGTGTGCGGTATGCCCAACGGACAATGCCTTGTGGCGGATACGAGTGCGGCCAATGCCAGTGAATAACCAGATACGGCGTCGGCTGATGCTTTCATGTGTTCTAGCCTGAACAATACAAAGTTTGATCTTGAAATGTCACCATTGTTTCTATTGGAAAGTGGGCAGAAAAGATCAATACACGAAAACCAGTTATTGGCCAACAGAAAATTGTCAAAACAGAGAATAGGGCGGGACGCGATCACCGCTATTAACTTTTTTCAAAAAAAACCAACATGACAAGCACCTACCTGCTCAAGCATCGATCAATGAGCGGTGTCAACAGGGAGGGCACGGCAATGGTGACACAACGAAGACACCAGGCAGCTGACAGACGCGCCGGTTGCAGCGGGTGCAGCAGCACTGCGAACACCGGCTCCATGATGCCTGTGGTGTGCGGCTCAGTGAGTTGCTTCATTGATAAGCACCAGCACGAAATAGACAGCGTCAGGAATGTTTGTTTGAGCTGGTTTTACGAGTTCAAATGAAAAGCGCCAACCACCGTGCGACGTTTAAACACGCAGCATAATCCAATCTTAGTCGATTTTCGACAGCTAACGTTTACATGTTCTCAAAAACCGAATCTTCATTGCAAACAAATGTCATGAATACGTTAATAATTTAATGTCAGTCATACCCTCTTTTGAAAAAAAACATTTGTAAGTTCTCAAAGTCAGTCGCTAAGCATGATTCCTAGCAAAAGAATATTTCGATTTTATATTGTATGAACGAATAACAGACGTAATAATCAGTCCACGGTCTCACAAGATGCCGAACCAGAAAGCGCGAACGAACCAGCAGCCTCCACAAACAACGGCGTGACACTGGTGCCAACATGCAGACACATACGTGCCAATTGTGTCAATGCACACACGAGCACGTGTTGACTCGCCACCACATCCGGCGTGATTGTCCGGTCCGACAGTTGGGCGTCAATACCACAGTCTGTAAACATACAACAACTACTGTTGTTGAATCATCAATTGTAAACTATACATATATCTAAACGTAAAAGTGCTGAGAAATACAGGACATGGGTGGGTAGTCAAGTCATCCTTCCACTTTCGGTCAGCTTGCCAGTTTGGTGCGTGCCCAATAGAGGCGTGTTTTAAGCCAGAATGTTCTGGTTGCACCTAACAAAGCTGAAAGCAAGCTTCTGAGCCTTTCAGGCAGGCCAGGGACACTGAGCAAATACAAACAACCCAAAATCATCAATCAATCAATGCACAAACCCAATTGATTCATCAACTCGGCTACAATGTATCCCAATTCCTTGCACGCACTGATCTGTGCCCGTTCGCCCAACATGCGGCCGATGGTGGCTTGCAGCACAAACATCACGCAACGACGCATGTACACCGACTCGAGGTGACCTGGTGAAAAAAATTTTATTTCTTTATCTGTATCTCACCAGCAGCCTTGTGAGTAGCCTCATAATTGCAATGCGTTTTCTGGTTTGTCCTTCTTTTTTCAGCACGCGGTCAGTCATCCAACGGACGGAACTCGGATTAACAGTTGGGTCACTAAACGTTGAAGCATCAGCATCAGATACTTTATTTTTCGTTATTTCATTTGATGCTGCGAGCAAACCAACATGACAAACATACAACCAACGTAAATTGGCGGTACTTGGCGAGACAGAAAAAGAATATTCACGTGACCATGGAAAATGCAGCGAAAATAGATCTGACCAATGACGACAACAGCCCAACCAACCAGGGGTAATGGCTTGCAGTGAGCAGGAAGCTGATTGGGTGCTTGTCGGCGCAGTGACCAATCCGGATCGTCCGGGCACAGCAGCCAGATCCAATACAGCACGCACAAACACACCGCTGTTGCGTTCCAGCCAGGTCGCACCGAGACTGTGCACGAATTCGATGTAGGCCTGCATGAGTATAGGGTGAAGGTCAAGTCTGCGCACGTTTCTGGACACACTTTGGCCGGTGTCGCTCTCGGTGATCGAATCGACCTTGTCCGAGCCACCAGAACTCTTGAAATGATTGTATATTTCTACGTCGACAAGACCAATGCCAGTGCCTTCGACCGTTGTGAAACCCCTGCCAGACGACCAAACTAGCAGCAGCACTAAATCTCGAAACAACGACGAAAAACAACAGCGAAAAATCACAAGACGGAGGCAAAATCGATGGGATGGAACAGACCAGTAACCGGCCACTGGGTAACACAATTTTGGCATATTCTGATAGCGCGGGCATTTTCGACAAGCAAAACACTGAATAATGAATACACAAAAACTCAGAGCGCCAAACCTGCGTCACACCGATCCTGATTTCCCTGGCCATATTTGCGGTCATGCCCGAGCTGCCCTTCAGGAATCCCACTCCGCCGCGTAAAAATCCAGCAGCCAGCAAGTTGAGACAGTCCTCAAGCGGCATACTTCGCACGGGCGTTGTGGTTTGGGCGTTGGGCGGCGGACGGCTGCCTGACAAGTCATGGGTGACTGCGCATTATTCACATGTGTACAACAAGTACAGTATACAGTTTTCAGTTTCATATTTTGCTTGCATATCATGTCAGTTACGAAAACAACCCCGATGAAATCGGGTCACATTTTATATTGAGCTGACAAACTTCACAAGGTTCGATCTGCGCTAAAGCTGTGAAAAATATAGCGAAGTCATATTACAATCATACAAACCCGGACCCACCAATTCGATTCTGTGGCGGATTGTGCGCTTTTGCCAACAACGTTCCCAATAGTTTGGCGACGGCGCATCGTGTTTCGTAGTTGGCGGATTCGAGAGCCTTGAAGCACGAGGAGGCCACTGCCTCTAACTCGGAGGTGTACAGGAAGGACGCCTCGTTCATCATACAACACAAACACTGCAAACAATGGTAAATATTGCAATTTTAACGATTGTTTGCTATCTTGCATCATGTGGTCGTATCCAGAACAAATATGTGAGCGAGTACGCCGACGCCGGCAAGTCATCTGACAGTGTACCATCAGTTCAACTGGCATTGCTTTTTTGCTTATCAAACTCACTGCTGTTACATTATTGGCCGCATATTTAGCACAAAACAACTTGCTTCAACACCAGATAACCATTCACGAAATGGCGCTCTTCCCGCTCACCTCCGCAGCGGCCACCCTGACACACATGACCCTGTCACTCAAGCACGGCCTAGCTGCTTTGTACATGTCCTTGTAGATCGACGCACCAGCCGACCCAAGTCCGATGGTCATTTTGCCCATCGTACACATAATCTCGGCACGGCCTTGCGACTGAAAGGGCATAATGTTGTGAAATATTATGCCGGAGACGTGTGCCCAGTGCAGTTAGGTGGTGGGGGTTATCTGATGATGACCTGGTCGGCCACAGAACCAGGTCGAAAATGGCAGCGAAATAACGATGGTGCACCGTGGTTTGTTATCAGACAGGTGTTTGTTCTCATGCGTAGCGGTACAGAGAGACAGAAATATGGCTAACGAATGCCAAACCAAATGAGCCCAACCTCAGCACTTCTCAACGCTTTCACCAGCAACTGCGCGGTCTCTTCAAAACTCCTGCCCACCATCCGGCCCAATTTCTCATACATGGCGCCGATACAGCAGATGGCCGCTCTGAACATATTATAAAAATACGTGGTCCAGAAAAATTTGTCATTTGACGAAAAACAAGGACTTTTCGCGTGGAAACTCACAATTTGGTTGGCAACTGACTAGGCGAATCGTCCTTTGACTTGAGCAAATCATTGCACATGTTGATCGTCTCGAACAGCGAATACGTGTCGCCAACCTAAAAAGTTTGTTGGCTTTTTGGCAAAGTGATCTAGCCAGTCGATTTTTTTATTTTCTGCGTGATAGTGACAATGCGCTGAAATCATGAAAGCAGTGGTGTCGTTGGGGGGGGGGGTTGGGGGGCTTACCCCCCCCCGTGGTAGGGGGTATGGGAAATCGGCCGGGGGTATGGGGTATGGGAAATTTTTCACTTTTGGAACAAGCACCCCTAAGAAATGACTTTTTGACCCCGAGAAGTACCAAAATTGACCATTTTTCGCCCAAAAATGTCAAAAATCGCTTGCTGCCGCAAGAAAACTCTGTTTTAAGCGCTTTTTAGACCAATTTTTGGCACTTTTAGAAGATTTTTGGGGTCATTTTTTCAAAACCCCCACCCTCGGGTATGGGAAAGTTTTGAGTTTTTGGAGAAACCCCCCCTGGTATGGGAAATTTTTGATTTTTGGAGGTATGTATGGGAAATTTCCCGAAAATTGGGCTGGGTATGGGAAAATTTCAATTTCTCAACGACACCACTGCATGAAAGCCTATTGCATTATATTGGCTTGCATGGCACACATCCCGCACAGTGAGGTACATTTCCGTTCCGCAGTGCTGTTGCTGGGGAGGGGTAGTCCCCCAATTGTAGCCTACCCGCCTTTATTTTTATTCTCAAAATGCACAGCTTTCGGTCAAAAATGCCCAAATTTCGACCGAAAACGCAAAAGAGCAAAAAATTGCGCGCCACGGGGCGCGTGATATATGTATGTACTTTCTGTAACACATGAAAAGGCACACGAAAAAACGTTGTATGGTACGCTACCGCCTACCAGCCCCGGATTTTCTCCCCTATGCACTCTACCCGCCTTGCCAAGGTGGCCCCAACCCATCACTGCACTTCCGTCAGCTGATGTTTCAGCGCTACATGACATCGGGATGAAAGCTCTCGTGTCAGTTTTATAGTGATGTAAAACCGCACAAAGCGACAACAATGACCAAAACAATAAACGAACACAAAACAACGTGGCCAGGCATCTGGCCAATATGGGTCGACTGGATGGTCCAACTCCGAGCTGCAGTTGCGTGCTGAGTTGTTCAACCAGTTTGGCTTGACTGCCTTTGATGTCGGACTGAAATTGGGGATAATTTGTCCACTGTGCGTGGAAAAAATGACGTATGAATTAGATTCTTATTCATTATCACGCAGCAAAACGAAATAATCATTTCGATTCACTCAACTACGCCTTGCCATACCATGCCATGCCTTCACACTTCAACCAAAACATTTCCCAGCTGGTCGTGTGTCATGCACATGTTTTGGTGCGGTTGACGGAAATAACATCACGTTTTTCCCTTTTCGGTACGGGGGCATCTACCACAGTTCAAAAACGCCACGCTCAATGTTAACTGCTGGTAAAAAAATAACCTTCTGTGTAACGGGCAATATCTTGTCGAGAAACCTCAGCCACTCGTGCACAAACAGCGGTTTCTTCGGGTCAGGCATTTCAGCCAGCGCTTGTTCATTCAAAATCAGACTATGTGATTGCTCCATGGCTTTTCTGAAAAATTGACACCATATAATCTTTTCAGTTGTATTTACAAAAGAAAACGCCTATTTTACCTGTTAGTGTTGTTGTTGTTACTTGTCACGGCAACAAGCTTTGTTGTGTTCGTGGAATGTGTGGCGCTCATTGAGTAAAATAAACGGTAATATTATTGCACTCAAGTCAGGCAACGATGAGCAATCGGTAACGTTGTCATGTTCGTAATCTATTTTATGTTTGTGTCATTTGGAATTTGGAATTCACTGAAAAAAGAGAAAGTATTGTTAAAGAGGTCACATCTGGCATCGATAGTATGGAGCACGCACGCAGTAAAGTTACTACCACGTACCATTCATAGATAGTACAAGGTACAAAAAGGTGACACCACGTGGTCACGAGATGCACTCAACTCAAGCAAAACGCAGAGCATAAAGTTCGAAGACAGAAAAAAGCGCAAAAGGCGGCGAAAACGGCAAAATAGAGCAGTAAAGGTGAACGGCGCGCTAAAACTAAAAGGCAACGATCCTCTCGTCAGAAACAGCTGATCTACAATAGTTGGCTGAAGTTACGGACTTAAGATGATGAGCACCAGGAACCTAAAAAACACTTAGGGTCTGCTGGCGAGAACAAGGAATGGGGTACCGGACAACATTAGCTGCCAAAAAGACGACAGCGTTCAAAACGTGCGGTATCTTTTGAGCAACTTGAGACAGGTCGGTGTCTAAAACACGCCATCAATCATCGTCACTGGGCCAAAACGCAACCTGACATGTCATTCAACTGAGACTCTGGGTGGCACCACGAAAGTTCCTCGTAGAGGATAAATGGGCTTGTAATTGGTGACGTATCCTTTGGTTTGTTTGAGATCCAAATATATCAATATCAGTTGTTGTATCAACCGCCTGAAAAATGTAACCATGTGAGAATATACATGCGGTACGAACCGAACCAGAACAGTGAAACGTTAGTGCAAACTCTGAAAGAAACAGCGTAAAAACAAAGCGCTCAGTGTGGTACCTTATGGACGCTTGGATCTTTTCGTCAACCACCGTCAGAATGAGCGATAGAAGTGGCATTTGAAGTCCATACTCGCCTCAAAGTCAACTAAATGTCAAGCGCTTTCGAAATGGTCGCGTAAACAAAAACCTCTGGAATTTTTGGAAAATAATGGGCGTTGGCCACGCATACATCAGCATTTGACGCGCTGCCATCCAAAAAGGGGCAAAAGTACGGTGGCGGTAATTCGAATAGTGTTTTTCGACTAAAAGGTTTTACAAGCGGTGGGGCGTGGGGGGGCGAAACATTGAACAAGTAGGCACAAAGACAAAATAAAACGAAACGAAAATGATAACAGCAATGCTTGTTCCATTGCGGATACAAGAACCAACTGATGACTCATACAAAGCACAAAGCAGCGCAGTGACAGTACAACACGCGCATACCACAAGGATGAGGATGGGGCAAAACCAATCAACAGCTGTTCGACATTATACTGCCAATGACGACAATAAAAGCTGACGTGAACAGAAAGGATCCAAACCTGCACCCCAAGTGCAAGACTCAAATCTAGAATCCAACCGTTAGCAATGCCTTGTGAAGCGCAGCATCATGGAATCAGGCTCATGTGTGAGCAGCAAAGCACTACCAGTCAGCTTTCGCAGCCAGCCAGTGAGGCAAATACACGGACACGGAGATTCCCAATGGGTGTGTTGGGAACAGTTGGTTAATTGGGTACCAACCACACCCACAGCATCAGCATTTAAAGACATTCATGGGCTCAACAATTTCGATTGTATTTAGAAGAGCACAGCGGCCCACACATGGACCCACGAAAAAAGCTATGGTCTCTGGTCTCAGAAGCGCGTGCACACACAGAAACGGATGTGCGTTAAAACTAGCTGTCAATGTCAAGAAGGGTACCTAGCCAGCTGCAGGATGTGTACTTGCCAGACGTGTACTCATGCGTCTGCCTGACAGCCGCTCTGCAAGACGTAATGGAACCAAAGTCGCGGCATACACAATCCAGTTGGAATCTTGCATGCGAAATGGCGGTGTGGCAACGGTAATCAGAGTTTGAAGGGATGCGAGAACATGGTGTAACTGTTGTATTTAGCCAATTATTCCAAAACTCTAAAAAGATCGGAACTGAGTGCGGTGGTTGGCATGCTTACCGGTCACTGCACACTAAACCGACATCTTCACTTGATTGGGCTAACCGAGAGTCCAATCTGTGAAAGCTGCAATTCCGAAGAAGAAACCGCCGAGCACTTCTTGTTGTACTGTAGGTCTCACCGGTCCAACCGAAGGCTGGAGTTTGGCGGTGAAACATTAACTCATGAAGACATTCGCAATACCAAATTGTCGTACCTTACTGCGTTCATCAAAGGAACTACCAGATTGGAACTTTAGACTAACCTATGTAATAATCAAGCATTCAGTGCCCCCGCGTTACTATCTGAGTTACTAACAGCGCAAACCGCGGTATCCAAAACTTCCATCCCTTCTCTTTTCAGTCAGTTCAATCGTCAACTCTTTTCAGTGGGCAAAGCACAATACTCGCTCCATCAATACGAAGTCACGCGTATTGAGCTGTCAATATTGGGACTCTTTGCCCCCTATATCCATATCTCTACTAGCAAATTATTGAAAAAAATTAATTTGGAGTCCTGTCTACGCCTAGGTTTCGCGAGGTATTCGAGACCATCGGCGTGACGTTGTGCCCCCCGCTCGTCAGCCGAATAGCACAAACGCCATGTGAAACATGGGGAAATTTTTTTGGGTGCCTATTTTTATATACTATAAAGTGCATATATCGCGCGTAGCGCGTGATTTTTTGCATTTTTAAGGGTTTTCGGTCGAAATTTGGGCATTTTTGACCGAAAAATCGGCATTCTGAGGGCAAAAACCGGGGCGGGTAGGGTACCAGAGCGGGGCGGGTAGGGGTAGGGTACCGGAGCGGGGCGGGTAGGGGGGTAGGGTACCAGTCCCAGTGTTGGAGGTGCTCTGGAGGGGGATACCTGCTGTGCCGCGCTCGGAGAGGGGGATACCTACTGTACCAGAGCCGATGGCCTGGGGGGTTATGTACCTAGGGGGGTTGGGGGGGGGGGGGCAGACCGAGACATTCACGGGAGCCAAAATAATATATGTACCAATTTTTTGGCATTGGAAAAAATAGAGGGGTTGCCGGTTTTTTACACGCAAAAAAGGGGGTTGCCCAGTTTTTTGGAAGGCATCGAAAGTGTCACTAAACATCATTGTGTCGTTTGTTTCCGCCCACTTGAGGCGTTTTTCACATTTTGGAATGCACAATTCTGTTTTCTGCAATGCTGTTTGCATGCACATATACATATCAGCAAGTTGGCTGACTCCGATCGCCGACTGACACCATCACACCACATCCACATCAGAACCTCTGCTCAAGTTCCAACCACAGTAGGTTCATTCTTAACTGTCATCATGGAGGGGGAACAGACGTCCGATCAGCAGTGCTGTGGCTAGGGTACGGGCGGGTACGGTACATAGGGGGTAAAATCCGGGGCGGGTTGGGGTAGTGGACCTGGAATTATGGGGGGACTCAGTTTGAGGAGGGCGAGAGTTTTCGGGGCAGGTAGGGTACATACAAGTTTTTTCGGGTGCCTATTTTTATGTGCTATAAAGTACATACATATATATCGCGCGCAGCGCGCAATTTTTTGCACTTTTAAGGGTTTTCCGCCGAAATTTTGACCAAAAATGGGCATTTTGAGAAAAAAAATCGGGGCGGGTAGCGTACCAACCAAACCAGAGTGGGGCGGGTAGGGGGTAGTGTACCAGGTCGGGGCGGGCGGGTAGGGCACCATTGGGGGACCCCCTCCCCCCAGCCACAGCACTGCCCCCCAGGCCCCAGGAACTACACTGAGTGGAATATGATGCACATGATACACGCTAAAGGGATCGGGGAGGTGTGCCCCACCACCCTGCACTTAAAGTTCCTACTGGCAAAAGCACACTAACGACGTGGTGTTGGCCGGGGTCAGTGAACACACTGCAGCGGGGGTGACAGTGTGTGTCAACCTTAACATGCGTAAAAATGCGTTTTTCAACATTGAAGTTTTCCAGAAATTTAGGGGGTTGCCGAGTTTTAAAAAAAATTTGGTACATATATTAGGTACATATATTAAAATAATATATGTAACTCCCAAAATAATATATGTAACAAATTACATATATTACATATATTTGTGAATGTCTCAGGGGGTTAGGTTTTTGGGTGAAAATTTTTAATGTGTTTATTATGTGTGGAATCGTGTGAAAACGTGGTATCTGCGCACGTAGCGCGCGAATTTTGGGTAATTTGAGGTAAAAACCACTGATTTTACACTAATTTTGGCCATTTTGGTCAAAAATTGGCACTTTTGAGGCAAAATCGGGGGGATACCTACTGTACTGGGGTGAAAATCGGGGGATACCTACTGTACCATGCCAAACATCGGGGGGATACCTACTGTACCAGGCGAGGGGGATACCTACTGTACTGGGGGGCTACCCCCCAAACCCCCACCTCCAACACTGACCAGGCCGGGGCGGGTAGGGTACCATTGGGGGACCCCCTCCCCCCAGCCACAGCACTGCCCTCCGGGATGGTTTACAAGGTACCTACCCTTCCCCCATCCCCCCAAGGGGTGCTTGCAAGGTACCTACCCCTTAGGGGGAATCCCCCCATCCCCCCAGCCACTACACTGCAATAGGTATCCCGGTATCCCCCTCTCCAGCGCTGTGGCTGGGGGGGGGGGGGAGAGGGGGTCCCCCAATGGTACCCTACCCGCCACGGCCTGATACACTACCCCCTACCCGCCCCGGTACCCTACCCCCCTACCCGCCCCGCTCTGGTACGCTACCCGCCCCGATTTTTGCCCTCAAAATGCCCATTTTTCGGTCAAAAAATGCCCAATTTTCGACCGAAAACCCTTAAAAGTGGCGCGATATATGCACTTTATAGCATATAAAAATAGGCACCCCAAAAAACTTGTGTTGTACCCTACCTATACTTGCGTATTTTTCCGCAAAATATATTTTTGGAAAAAAACCGTTTTTTTCCGGAAAAAAACTGTTTTTTCCAAATATTTTTCCAATACTTAAGGATACCCATGGTCCAAAAACGCCTATTTTGGACGAAATTTTGTCGGGCAGTGGTCTGAAACAGGCTAAAAATGCGCTTGGAAATTAAAAAAGTGCTCCTCATTTTGAACTGTTTAGGACCGATTTACAGTGGTTCGGACAACATCATTTCGCGACCTTAGAAAATTTCTCAAAAATTTTTGGAAAAAACCGTTTTTTTTCCAAAAGTTGCCACTTCGAAAAATTTCCGGAAAAATAAAAACGTATTTTTCCAGGCCTCGGAAAAAAACGATTTTTTTTCGGTTTTTTTTTCGAAAAAAAACGGTTTTTTTTCCAGCCCGCAAGTATAACCCTACCCGCTCCGAAGGTACACTACCCCCTACCCGCCCCGGATTTTTCCACCCCGGAGTTTTCCACTTAAAGCCCCGGGGGCTCTATGCGGAAATTGGTGGAAAATGGACCCTCCGACCAGAAAGAAAAAATCCAATTAGAGCCTCCGGGGGCTTTAAGTGGAAACGTTTCCACTTACAGCCCTCGGGGGCTTTAAGCGGAAAACTGGGTGTTTTCATCGTTGTCAGTAGGGACACTTTAGGCCAGCATTTTGACATTCTGATACCATATTTCAACCTGATCGTTAGGATCTTCATCTAAACGTGGCAAAACGTTGGTAAAACAACAGAAAAGTGCGGTATTTTGGTCATTCTTACACTAGTTTTTGAACTATTTTAGCAAGTTTACTGTTCGATGTAAAATCAATGGTCCGTAAAAAATAAATCCAATTAGAGCCCCCGGGGGCTTCCAATTCGGGGGGGGCCTTAAGTGGAAAACTCCGGTATGTACCCTGCCCGCCCCACAAAAGTAGCCACAGCACTGCCCCTCTCTGAGCCCAGTACAGTAGGTAACGTAAAAACCAAAATAGAAGGGGGCTCTATTAACTCACTGACCCAACTCATTAACATTTTGGGGGGCTCTATTACGGGGGGCTCTATTCCGGGGGGCCTCTATTAATTGACTGGCCTGAACCTGAAAAAATTGTTCCCAGAAATACCCCCCGAAAACCCCTAAACAGGGGTTTGAAAGGATGTTTTTTCGCTTGTAATCGCATTTATTCGTGTCTATTCGTCAATAAGAGGCCTATTATGTGCTCTGAACTAACAACAAACGTGCATAAATGTACCTGTGCACCACTATCAAGCGTTAATACACTACTGCAGTGTAGTTCCTGGGGGGAGGGGGTCCCCCTTCGGCCAGTGTTGGAGGTGGGGGGGGGGTTTGGGGGTAGCCCCCCCCAGTACAGTAGGTATCCCCCTCGCCTGGTACAGTAGGTATCCCCCCGATGTTTGGCATGGTACAGTAGGTATCCCCCCCCCCCCCGATTTTCGCCCCGGTACAGTAGGTATCCCCCCCGATTGCCCCAAAAGTGCCAATTTTTGACCAAAATGGCCAAAATTAGTGTAAAATCAGTGGTTTTTACCTCAAATTACCCAAAATTCGCGCGCTACGCGCGCAGATACTACGTTGAATTTGGCTCTTCCCCCCCCCTTCCCCCTTCGGGGGTATACTATCCCCCCCCCCGAAAAAAACGGAGGGTCCGCTATCTCCCTCTCCGGACCAGGAACTACACTGCAACTGCACTACTGTATAAGGGATGTTACTTAGGGGGGCTCTATTAATTCACTGACCCCTTTTGGGGGGCTGTATTACGGGGGGCTCGATTCCTGGGGGCTGTATTTAGGTTTTTACGGTATCCCCCTCCAGAGTACCTCCAACACTGGACGTAGATGTGGTCTCGGAGACCGAAAGCTGGAGGGGTCAAGCTCGGTGGAGGACATAGATAGCTGGGTTTGGGTACATCACTGCTTGACTGATGAAACTCAAAAACAAGAAAAACAATGAAAAATGGTCTTCAAAAGTTTGCAACCAAAAAAACTCATTTTGGTAGCAATTGCTGTCAGCCGATTTTGAAATAAAAACCCTGATGGACCAGCATACCGCAAAAACCTAAATAGAAGGGGGGCTCTATTATTTCACTGACCCCATTTTGGGGGGCTCTAATACCCCCAAAACCCCTAAAAATGGGCTTGAAATGATGTTTTTCGCTTGTAATCGCATTTATTCGTGTCTATTCGTCAATTAGAGGTATATTATGTGCTCTGAACGAACAATAAACGTGCATAAATGTACCTGTGCACTACTATCAAGTCTTAATACACTACTGTATAGGGGATGTTACTTAGGGGCAGTGGTGTCGTTGGGGGGAGGGGGGTTACCCCCTTAGTATCCGGTATCCGGTATCCGGCATCCTGACTTTTTGTCCAGGGGTATCCTACCTAAATTTTTTCTAAAAACCGTGAAAAATCGCCCATTTTTACCTCCAAAATGGTCAAAATCGCTTGCTCACGCAAGCATAACCCGAAAAATGACCATTTTTGCGCTTCCAACACCAATTTTGCTCAATTTTCCTCTAAAAAATTTACCTTTTTGGAACAACCCCCCTGGGTATCCGAGATTTTTTATTTTGGGGGCAACCCCCCTGGTATCCGAGATTTTTCATTTTGGGTATCCGGTATCCGAAAATTTTGGATTTTGGGTATCCGGTATCCTATTGATTTCCCAACGACACCACTGTTTGGGGGCTCTATTCCGGGGGGGGGGGGGCTCTATAAATTCACTGACCCCATTTTGGGGGGCTGTATTACGGGGGCTCTATTCCGCGGGGGCTGTATTTAGGTTTTTACGGTATGCACTTTATAGCATATAAAATAGGCACATAAAAATTGTATTGTACCCTACCCGCCCCGAAAAATCTCCCCCCTCCCCCCAAACCGGATTTGGCCCCCCCCCCCAAGATTCCAGGTACACTACCCCCTACTAGGCCTGGGCACAATACCACTTTTGACCCCCAATACCATTTATCCCGGCCCTGTACCAATACACAATACCAATACCAAATTGGTGACCCAATACCAATACCAATACCGGGTGAGACCCAATACCAATACCCAATACCAGATCGATCAATATTACTGAAGTGCCTGGTATTGGGGTTGGTAGTGGGTTGGTAGTGGTATTCAGTATTGGGTATTGGGTCGGTATGGGTATTGGGTATTGGTCTTAGTAATGGTTTGGTATTGGGTTTTTGGTCTGGTATTGGGCTGGTATTGTGTTTGGTATTGGTTTGGTATTGGGTTTACCTGGATTAGTATTGGGTATTGGTTTTGACCCAATACCTGGGAGAGGTACAGAGGTCGCAATCGGGCCGAGTTTGGCCGGCCCGAACCCCCAAATCTCCGGCCCGGCCCGGCCCGAACCCACAAATCTCCGGCATGGCCCGAATTTTTGGCTCAGATTTTAACCCAGTTTTTGTCATAATTTTTGCTATTTTTTTAACCTATTTTTTTGGTTGAAAACAACGGTGTTGCAGGGGGGTGGGGGGTCCCCCTAGGTAGATAGAGTAGGTAGGTAGGTTCAGTGTAGTTCCTGGGGGGAAGGGGGTCCCCCCTAAGGCAGTGGTGTCGTTGGGAAATCAAAAAGTCAGGATACCGGATACCCAAAATCCAAAATTTTCGGATACCGGATACCCAAAATGAAAAATCTCGGATACCAGGGGGGGTTGCTCCCTAAAATAAAAAATATCTAGGATACCCAGGGGGGTTGTTCAAAAAAGGTCAATTTTTTTAGAGGAAAATCGAGCAAAATCGGTGTTGAACGCGCAAAAAATGGTCATTTTGGGGGTTATGCTTGCGCTAGCAAGCGATTTTGAGCATTTTGGAGGTGAAAATGGGCGATTTTTACGGTTTTCGGAAACATTTTAGGGTAGGGTACCCCTGGACAAAAAGTCAGGACACCGGATACCCCTGGGTGAAAAAATCAAGATACCGGATACCGGATACTAGGGGGGTAACCCCCCTCCCCCCCTCCCCCCCAACGACACCACTGCCCTAAGGTACACTAACCGCCGCGACCAAGGTACATTAGTACACTAACCGCCGCGCCAGGTACACTAACCGCCTCAATTTTTGCCTAAAATCGGCATTTTTAGGCCTAAAATGGGCCTTTTTAGGACCTAAAATGGGTGATCTTTAGGTCAATGATGTCAAAAGTCGCCAAAATACCCTTGAGAATTTTTTTCCAAAAAGGGGCAAAAAATAGGTCAAATTTTCTCCCTCAAAAAGTGACTTTTTCCTGAATTTGGGTCTTCCCCCCTTCCCCCCCAGGGAGCAGGGAGGTACACTAACCGCCGCACGGAAAAAAGGGGTAGGTACACTAACCGCCGCGCCGGACCAGGAACTACACTGGGTAGGTTGACTGACGCTCCATATTGGTACACTAGGTAGGTCGCCGCCCGGCGGCTAGTACAGTAAGTTGCGATTTTTGGCTCAAAATGGCATAAATCTTTAAAATCGGTACTTTTCACTCCAAATAGGCGATAATCGCGCGATACGCGCGAAATTAGCGTTTTAGAGCACATTTTCTTCAAAATTTCGACCTAAAAAATTTTGTTCCCCCCTGGCCCGGCCGGTACAGTAGGTAGCAGAGGTGGGAATCGGGCCGGGCCGGGCCGGGATGGTCGGCCCGAAAAGGCCAGACATCATCGAATTTCAATAAAAAAATCGTGACTTTTTGGGGTAAATTAGCCAAAATTTCTTGCGATTCAGCAGCTTAGGACCGACTTCTATAATTTTCAGGAACCGTAAAACCTAAATAGAAGGGGGGCTCTATTAACTCACTGACCCCCTTTTGGGGGGCTCTATTACGGGGCTCTATTCCGGGGAGGGGAGCAGTGCTGTGGCTACTTTTGCGGGGCGGGTAGGGTACATAGGTGGAAAAAATCGGGGCGGGTAGGGGGGTAGTGTACCTGGGATTTTGGGAGGGAAATCCGGTTTGGGGGGAGGGGGGGGAAGATTTGGGGGTTCGGGGCGGGCAGGCAGGCCGGAGATTGTGGGTACACGGTCGGGCCGGGCCGGCCGGGCCGGAGAGTTGGGGGCTCGGGCCGGGCCGGGCCGGCCAAACCCGGCCCGATTGCGACCTCTGGTAGGTACACTAATCGCCGCGCCGGACCAGGAACTACACTGAATGGTACCCTACCCGCCCCGGCCTGGTACGCTACCCCCCTACCCGCCCCGCCCTGGTACCCTGCCCGCCCCGATTTTTTCCCTCAAAAAGCCCATTTTTTTGGTCAGACAGAAATGCCCAAATTTCGACCCAAAACCCAAAAAAGTGCAAAAAATCGCGCGCTACGCGCGATATATGTATGCACGTTATAGATATAAAAACAGGCACCCGAAAAAACTTGTCTACCCTACCCGCCCCGAAAAATCTCCCCCCCCTCCCCCCAAACCGGATTTCCCCCCAAAATCCCAGGTACACTACCCCCCTACCCGCCCCAATTTTTTCTCCACCTATGTACCCTACCCGCCCCGCAAAAGTAGCCACAGCACTGCTCCCCTCCCCGAAATGAGAGCCCCGTAATAGAGCCCCCCAAAAGGGGGTCAGTGCGTTAATAGAGCCCCTTTCTATTTAGGTTTTACGGTTCCTGGAAATTTTCGAAGTCGGTCCTAAGCTGCTGAATGCGCAAGGAATTTTGGCTGATTTGCCCCAAAAGGTCACAATTTTTTTATTGAAATTCGGGATGATGTCTGGCCTTTTGGGGCCGACCGTCCCGGCCCGGCCCAGGCCCGATTCCCACCTCTGCTACCTACTGTACCGGCCGGGCCAGGGGGGAACAAAATTTTTTAGGTCGAAATTTTGAGGAAAATGTGCTCTAAAGCGCTAATTTCGCGCGTATCGCGCGATTATCGCCTATTTGGAGTGAAAAGTACCGATTTTAAAGATTTATGCCATTTTGAGCCAAAAATAAGCAACTTACTGTACTAGCCGCCGGGCGGCGACCTACCTAGTGTACCAATATGGAGCGTCAGTCAACCTACCCAGTGTAGTTCCTGGATCACGGCGCGGCGGTAAGTATAACTACCCCTTTTTCGTGCGGCGGTTAGTGTACCTCCCTGCTCCCTGGGGGGGGAAGGGGGGAAGACCCAAATTAGGAAAAAGTCACTTTTTGAGGGAGAAAATTTGACCTATTTTTTGCCCCTTTTTGAAAAAAATTCTCAAGGGTATTTTGGCCGATTTTTGACGCGTCATTGACCTAAAGATCACCCCATTTTTGGTCCTAAAAGAGGCCCATTTTAGGCCTAAAAATGCCCCAATTTTAGGCAAAAATTGAGGCGGTTAGTGTACCTGGCGCGGCGGTTCGTGTGCTAATGTACCTTGGTCGCGGCGGTTAGTGTACCTTAGGGCAGTGGTGTCGTTGGGGGGGAGGGGGGGAGGGGGGTTAGCCCCCTAGTATCCGGTATCCGGTATCTTTATTTTTCACCCAGGGGTATCCGGTGTCCTGACTTTTTGTCCAGGGGTACCCTACCCTAAAATGTTTAGAAAACCGTAAAAATCGCCCATTTTCACCTCCAAAATGCTCAAAATCGCTTGCTAGCGCAAGCATAACCCCCAAAATGACCATTTTTTTTGCGCGTTCAACACCGATTTTGCTCGATTTTCCTCTAAAAAAATTGACCTTTTTGAACAACCCCCCTGGGTATCCTAGATAATTTTTATTTTAAGGAGCAACCCCCCCTGGTATCCGAGATCTTTTTCATTTTTGGGTATCCGGTATCCGAAAATTTTGGATTTTGGGTATCCGGTATCCTGACTTTTTGATTTCCCAACGACACCACTGCCTTAGGGGGGACCCCCTTCCCCCCAAAACTACTACACTGAACCTACCTACCTACTCTATCTACCTAGGGGGA
>JASAMV010007645.1:0-17664 GCA_030248065.1 Rhynchonema sp. JSB1_4
CGACGACTCTGAAAACTCGAAAAACGGAAAGAAAGAGAATAAGAACCTAGCGGAGGAACAAGATTTTAGCACAAAAACACATGACACACATAGAAAACGGTAGAAAACGGGGCTTTTACCTTATCGCAGGATCACATATCGTTTACTGCGGTTGCTCAAACAATTTATGTCACCTGGTGGCGTTTCATGTGCCAAACATTCAAGCATAAAGCGATTTAAATTAATTTGATCATACAAATTTGTATAATCTATAGAAAAAATCTATAAAAACAAAATAGACATGCGCTTGATAAATCAGGCAACAGCACACCCAACGCGCATACACACGCACAGCTGCATATACGAAACCAATGTTAAACGGTCTCCGCCATATGCATATACTGTATACAGTATGTGTAGCCTGTATGGCCAGGGGGCATTGTGATGCAAACATACTGTACTTGAGTGGCTTTGCTTGAAAGCTTGTTTCCACCTGGACGTTGGTTGATTAAATCATGTGGTGAATGCTAATGCTGATGTGTGGGTGATGTTTGAGCTTGTGTTGGATGTGCTTTTACTTTGATTCTTCATTCGTTTCAATATGCCTGGATAAACCAACGTGCCTGTGCGCAGAGGTTTCCCAACCGTTTGGACGACATATCCTTACGAAGATGGAGGACGACATATCCTTTATAACACCTGCGTGGCCGGGCGCTATTATGTACATCTAGGCTAATGAACGAATCACCACGGGCGAGCCACACAATATATACGACCAAAACCAATCTCATTGAAACTTGGCACGGTGGGCTTGGTCCAAAACACTCGCAGACAAGAAAATTTTTCCCATATCAACTCCCTGTCTGGGCCTGGTGGGCTGAAAGGTAAAAAATGTTGACCCTTGCAGTTAAAATACCGATCTGTTTCGCATGTTCTTTGGTCACAAATGTTTCGTAAACGTCTTAACCCAATTTCGGACCATATTCATTTTTTGGTACCACCACAGCTCGCGCTATTTTGCCAAAACCAGGTACATAGAAAAAATTTCCGCTGTATTTTTGGGTCACATAGAAAGCGCACAGTGCTTTACCATAAAGCAGGTAAAAAAGCCCATTTGTCACGCTATTCAAGCGATCCAAGACCGATTTCGCGCGGTCGATAAGTTTCGACAAAAGGTCGCTCAACTATGGTAACGCTCAGCTTGTGTGACTTTTTCTGACGACCCCCACGCACACTTCTATGTCATATTTTCCTATTTTAATGACAATGTACCGGGATGATATATGGCACGCCAGATAGTAACAATATAATTGTTGTTAGTTATGTGCGAATCTATGTTGGTTCATCTGCATCCTTGGAGGTACGAGCCAGAATTCTTACACAAAATACCTAATTTTAGCAAATTTTCGCTTCCGTCATATCTTTACCCTACCCACAGTTGTGATGAAAGTGTGGCACTTACTGTCCGATAAAGCCCCACCCCCAACGTTATTGTTGTGTATCGATCAAAATCCAAAATTTAAGCTCTAACGAATCTTGGGCAGAAGTCGTTCAAATGAAGGCACCGTAGGCACTGGTCCGGTTATAAGCCTGGTTGGTTGTAGTCCAACGCATGGACCTCATGAACACGATTTTTCTCAAGAAACGTTAGAGCTAGAATTTTAGATTTTGATCGATAAACAACAATAACGTTGGGGCTTCATCGGACAGTAAAAATCACAATTCCATCACAACTGTGTGTAGCCTATAACTAGGACGGAAGCGAAAATCAGCTAAAATTAAGAATTTTGTGTAAAAGTAGACGGAACCCGGCTACAGCGCCGCGCCCGTGCCCTGCCCACCCCCCGCCCCCCGAAGACCCGTATTTTCCCCCGAAACTCAGACTTAAAATTTTTTTAAAAACTTGTAAAAAAATTTTTTTCCACTTCTGCTTGAACGTGTCTCATCATGAACAGGCCTGAGTTTTTGGCACATACTGTTATGCATTTGTTGTTCATCCTCCAAAGAGCAAGTTCACCTTTAAGTGCCCTTCTTTTATACTGCCAGTTTACATCAACAGACAACAGGAATTGTCATCCATTTTTTAAAACATCAAAGGAATGCTAATAGCGGCGAGCTATTGCGCTAGTAACCTCTCAAACCAGAAACTGGGGCGGGAAAGTTACGGGAAATATCTGTTTTTTTTGCGGGAAATTATTATTTTCACGGGAAATTTAAGGGTAATTCCTATTTTGCGCAGGAAATCTGCGGGAAATATCACCATTTCCAGCGAGAAATTTCCCGTTTTCCCGCGGGAAATAGGCCTTTTCCGGCAATTTCCCGTCCTTCAAAACTCTGAAAACCATTTCCCGCGACATTTCCCGTCCTTCAAAATTCCAAACTTTCATTTCCCGCAGAAATTCCCGGACCCTTGTGGAAAGCGGGCAAATTCGCCAACTTTTCCCGTCCTGCAAAAAAAATTCCCGCACGAGCCCTAATCAGAACGGCAGTGGTTCAATGAGTCTTGCAGAACACAGCACCGGACTGATTGCATTAATGTGTCTTCGGTTTCTCAAGATCGGACCTTACTGATCGCCAAGTTTGAGTTCGCCCTTGGTGGCAGGAGAGTTCAAAAACAGAATTGTTTTTTTTTAAAAACAGACACTCTTCCCTGTCAGTTTGCAACAAACCGGCCAACGCCGCTATCAATGAGTCGCTGATCAATGGCACATACACAAACGTGGTGACTGACAACACTAGCCTGGTATTGCAGGACGGTAGTGTCAGCGTGAGGTGCATTTCTGAGTAAGTGACAAAAACAAAATCTAAAATGCTGTTGAATTAATAAGGTGTCAACTAGATTCAATCAATCTGCCTGATTAATGCAGTTACGCATGGAGTGACCACACTGAAGAACCGAAAGACGTTACTTGTGGAGCGACTGGTGTCTGGACTGTCCCAGCCGAGAATTGCCTTCGCGGTTTGTTGATTTGGTTCAATAGCAACAACTTGTGCAATTTTAAATGTTTCCATTTTATTTGTGTAACGTCAGCTCAAAATCTAGTCTGCCCTCCGCTCTCATACGCCGTTCTCAACCAACAAGCTGCAAACTCCCAGTTTGAGCTGACCGATCTGAGAATTGATCCGTTCGACAGCAATCCGATTTACGTGCACGGCGACAACTACACACTTGTATTGGACTACACCGATGGAGAAGGACCACTCAAGTGCAATGCGTACTAGTGAGTTTCATGAATTTTTAGCAAATATAGGAAGTGAAAAAGAAACGGTTGTTTGAGTATTGGCCCTTGCAAACCTGTCTTATGGCTACATTTCACGAAACTTTTCACCTGCGAAAGTGCATACCAGTCGCAACCTTTCGATCACAGCTTTCTGTCCGCCGAGTTCAACAGTTCAGTGACGGGAGCCAAAGGCGGCTGGCGTTATGGAAAGCACGGTGCCGGTAGTTCATATTCGTGCAAGAGAAACTCGCGAACAGTTGGATACGACCGAAGCAATCTCGAAACCTATCAGGTTTCCGGTGCGTCATCGTTTAGAACCATAAGATGTTTCAGTGTCTCGTTTTTTGACAATTCCGAGCAGGGTTGGGCAAAAAATCGTTTTTTTCCAAAAAATCGTTTTTTTTAAACGTTTGTTTAAGAAAAACGGTTTTTTTAAAAGCCCAGATGGCCAAAATATGCCCCAAAAGTTGGAAAACTCTCATGTTGGGAAGAAAACGTGGTTATAAATGAAGTAATTCTATGTGTTCTGGGGCAAAATAAACGGGTTTCAACCCTTTTCTAGCGAGTTGTTAACATCCCACATCAGACCCGCATCATGGGACCAACCTTGGCCGGGGTCATCAATGAAAGTCAAACTCCGTATATCGACGTATCTCGACAAAGTAAAAATTGGTCGAAAATTTTCTGAAAAAATGGGACAAAAATAATTTTCCCTTGAAATCTGGGTACTTACCCTGAAAAATCATGGAAAATCAAGGAAATTCAGGATTTAAAAAAAACGAAAAACGACCCAGCCGTTTTTTTTTAAAAAGTCGTTTTTTTAAGAAAAAATGCCGTCGTTTTTTTGCCCAACCCTATTTCCAAGTGCTAAATGTATATCGCGCACAGGTTACGAGTTTCTTCGATCGATCACATTGACCTGCGACTCAGAGGGCAGTTGGCAAGCGCTTGAACCGTTGCCACACGGTCAGACAGTGGCGCACGTCGGATGCATTCTGCAAACGAACGCACTGGCTTGCAATGGGTTATGAGCAGGGGGAACGGGATCACGGAACGTTGCAGCACCCTTTAAATTTTTGTTCAATATTGTTGTAATCGCAGGATTTAGGCTTGAGCTTGGACCAAAATTCCGAACAGTGCTGCAACGTGCCAGCATCGCGGTGGCGGAGGTCACAGTATTATTTCATGCAATTATATCATTATCATATTCCTTTACGATTTGGGTCTTCATTATTCCGCAGGGAAAGCGAAACGACACCTGTAAAATTCATGAAAACAAAGACATGAAAAGTCAAAAAAACGCACAAAAAACAAAAAAAATACAAAAAGGCGACAAAGAACAAAAAAACAAAAAAATAGAAATTCAAAAGTCAAAAAAAATAAAAAAAATTGAAAATGAAAAAAAATCCACTAAAAACTGACTACTCTCACAGGAGAGACAAACAAATAAATATTTTAATCTCGAAATCTCTTTGAATCGTTTGTTGAACGGTTTAACTGTCTCTGTGTTTTCCTTATTGTGATTATTGTTATATTGGGGTTTTCACAACGTGTGTATTGCGGCATAATAGACCACCATCAGCAACTTATCCAATATTATTCAGTTCTCATAATTTTGCCAGATTGTTGTAGATTATTTTCGATTTGTCCTTGTTCGTAACCGTCTCCCCGCCGCACGAGATTTTCATCAACTCAACAGTGCAACCGAAACGTATGTTTTAACCATTATGTTATGATGTTTGACGTCAAACGCGAAACTGTCTGAAACATGTCTCATATGCTTCGCTTTTCAAAAAGATTGTACTCTCAGCCAGGGTTGGGCAAAAAACATTTTTTTCAAAAATTCGTTTTCAAAAAGACTTTTTTTACAAAAAAACGTTTTTTTTAAAAAAAACGCCCAGATGACCGAAGCATGGGCCATACCGACCTGGGCACCGAGGGTACCCATGGTACCCAGCTACAGGGTCTACGCCACAAGCCTGGGTACCCTGGGTATTGGTCGCGCAATGACCATATAAGAATTCATCAAATCTATCCTGATTTTCACGTTCAGTCACTCTTAACCACTGTGCTATCTGTGATTCTCACAAAACATTTTCAGCTAAAAATAATCTAGCAGATCAACCACGTTGCCGCAGGTCTGAAACATTCTCTTTACTCCATACTTTGTGTGCGATCATGCAACGCAACGTCATTGCCCCATCACTGTCCCGCTTTACGATTCAGGAAACAAATTTGACCAATTCTTATAAAGTCATTGTGCGACCAATACCCAGGTCGAAATGTTCGCGAAAAAAGCGTGGGTACCCTGGGTCCCCAGGTCGAAATGCGCATGCGCTTGCCGACATGCATGCCGACTACTGCGTAAGTGTGAAAATGATAGTCAGAAAAACAACATTTCCGAACACTGTAACGCCGTATCATGCCGCGGGCTTAGTGCAGTCATGATAGTTTGAATAATAACATGCAGCCATACATATCGTCGAAACGTGTTTGAAAAAGTCAATTGAAAAAACGCAATAAGAAAAACACCACTAGACATTTGACACATACACACAGGCTTAGTGCAGTCATGATAGTTTGAATAATAACAACATGCAGCCATACATGTCGTCGAAACGAGTTTGAAAAGGTCAATTGGAAAAACACAATTAGAAAAACACCACTAGACATTTGACACATACAAACATGCTTAGTGCAGTCATGATAGTTTGAATAATAACAACATGCAGGATGCAGCCATACATGTCGTCGAAACGTGTTTGAAAAAGCCAATTAGAAAAACACCACTAGACATTTGACACATACACACATTTTAGATTAGCACCCCAGCACCAATAAGACACCCCGACAACCGTGAGACCGTAGTGGCGCACCTACAACTGGGCCACCCAACGCAACACAGGCAACACACAACACAGAACGCGCAGACATGCGCGTGCATGCGGCATGCACAAGCCAATGCGCGTGCAAACTAAATGTGCATGAAAATACAAATTCAGTTTGAATTGGGTGCCCAGGGTACCCCAAACCTGGGGAATTCGCGCGCGCGCGAATTCTCATAGATGGGAAACGTAGAAATTCCAAAACTTCGACCTGGGTACCCACAGCCGGCAAAACGCAGATACAATGTATGTGACGCAGCCGCAGCCAAAAAATATGCGTTATGCAAATCCCGAATACACGTGGACATATTTAGTTGACACCCTGTAATTTCAAATCTTATTTCTGCGTTTTTTTGGAAAATCTGCCTCCTATCTTTTGCATGGTGGGTACCATGGCTGCCCAGGTCGATACGGCCAAGCATGCCCCAAAAAAGTTGGAAAACGCCTATGTTGTGAAGAAAGCGTGGTTAAATGAAGTAATTCTATGTGTTCTGAGGCAAAATAAACGGGTTTCAACCCTTTTCTAGCGAGTTGTTAACATCCCATATCAGACCCGCATCATGGGACCAACCTTGGCCGGGGTCATCATTGAAAGTCAAACTCCGTATATCGACATACCTCGACAAAGTAAAAATTTGGTCGAAAATGTTAGAAAAAAGGACAAAAAAATTGATTTTCCGTGAAATTCAGGATACTTTCCCTGAAAAATCAGGAAAATCAAGGAAAATCAGGATTTAAAAAAACGAAAAGCGACCCAGACGTTTTTTTTAAAAACAAGGTTTTTTAAGAAAAAAACGCCGTCGTTTTTTTTGCCCAACCCTGCTCTCAGCTCGCAGTTTCGTGTTTTCGACACACTGAATGTTTACGACCATATACTGTATGCCTGTCTTAAACATCATGTTTTGTCTTGTTGTGTTTCACATTATTAATTCCAAAGTAAACTAACAATACCACCCAAGGCATTGGTTTGATCATGCACAGAATGCAAAATTTTGTTGCAGCACTAGTCCACCACCTTTATTCACACGAGCCAAGGCGATAAACAGCTGGCTGACACTTGACTGAAAATTTTCGTGGCGGCGCAAGTCAACACAGGAAGTGCGCAAACAACATGCACAGCCCACAACATAGTGACCACTTTTCAACGCCGCCGCGAGCTTAACTTTTACTTACTGTAGTAAGTTTCTAATTTCGTTGCCTCATGCAGTTTTACAGACGCAGAGAAACTCACGTTCGAAGTCGTCGAGGCAGGCAACAAGCTCAACACACAGCTAAGGGCGCGGCCAGGTAAAGGCAAACTACGCCAACACGAGCCCGATTTTGGAGGTGGTGAACTTGCAAAACGCAAAGAAAGAGAAAATCATCATGCTCAACGTTGTATTCTACAACGTGTAACGTTTCCCAAATCAGCAGCCACGTCTGAATGTTTCACCATTTTGCCAGCTCCGAAATCGGGCTCGTGTTAGCGTCGTTTTACTTTAGATGCGGACTGCGGACATTAAAAAAATTATATGTCCAATGTCCGCAGTTTTTACAACTACAGGGTTGTTAATATGCAAACTTCAATACCGTGCATAATACTGTGTTGTCTTCTGCTGTTGCCTGAAACATCTATGTAATATCTGCCAACTCACAATAATCAATTGCCCACACGCGCGCAATGGATACGCGCACAACTGACAACTGCCACGTATTGGTCGCACACAGGGTTGTTTAAAAAAAAGTGGTTAATTAAAAATTTTAAAAAAAATTTTTTTTTGAAACTCAGATTTTGCTTTTTTTAATAAAAAAGTTGCCAAAATGGGCTGAAATGTCCAAAAATGGCCTTTTTCGAGGCAAAAAATTGGCACTTTTTTCTGTGGACGGGACAATTTTTCCAAAATCGCGCCTGCGGCGCCCTGTATTGTCCCCAAATCCGTACAGGGATGCGCGGGGCTGGTCTTTTACAGTGATGTGGCACCGATAATGTACTACCATACATGCTACAACACATGTATATATGTATGCAGGTCTGGTGCAAAACCGGGCGCGCAAATTCGATCTGACGCGCAAGATTTGGGCTGTAATCGATATTTTGATGGTCGTCTATCAGATATACGGCATTAGATGCATTAAAATACGTTGTACGGCATGCTACAATACATCGGAGTAACATCGTTAGTGAACATCAACCTCAGACTGGTCGGAGACCATGGAATCTGCACAATACTACCGGGTGTCACCACACAAGTTCGGCCTCAGGCGAAAATTTTTCAATTTTTGAAAATATGTTGTATCGATTTCATTTATCCTGAAACGTCGTTTGCAACACTTTTTCTAATAAAAAAGTTTTTTGTTAAAAAAACCAAAAAAAATTTTTTTTAAAAGAAAAGCTCGTTAATAAAAAATTTTTTTTTCAACACTGGTCGCACAATGACTATATGAGAATCCATCCCCATATTTTTCCTACATCGGCAAGGATGGTTTCTGGCGATTTTTTCAAATTGAATCAGGTTTTCACAAGGAGTTATTTTCTCTTTCTTTTTATTTATCGGGAGGCTAAAGTAACCCGAGCCCGAACCATTTCGGTTGCGTAGAATTCAGGGTGAAACTTCTGTACACGTGTGTTTCTCATTCTTCTCACTGATAAGCATGCAAAGTGCTTGTCAAAACCTGGTCCAATTTGAAAAAAATGCCAAATATCCGCCTTTTCAATGCAGGAAAATTAGGGGGATGGATTCTCATATAGTCATTGTGCGACCAATATCACACACAGCAAACACAGAATAAGGACAAACACATTAGAATGTTTCATGGTATTGAGTGGCAGGCTACAGGGCAGGATTCCACATTGCAATATATTCATAGCCCTGTAAAGGCAAACTACGCCAACACGAGCTCGATTTCGCAGCTGGCAGAATTGTGAAACATTCACACGTGGCTGCTGATTTGGGAAATATTACACGTTGAAGAATACAAAGTGGAGCATGATGATTTTCTCTTTCTATTCGTTTTGAATACGCACCACCTTCGAAATCGGGCTCGTGTTGGCGTAGTTTGTCTTTAGTTGTATATCGCACTAGCAAACACAATCAAAAAATGTTTCGATTGTCCGCAAACCGCAGTCCGCAAGTGCGGCCAGGTAGATGCGGACTGCGGACATTGGACATTGTTTTTTTCAATGTCCGCAGACCGCAGTCCGCATCTACCTGGCCGCGCCCCAAGGCCGCATTCACAATGCAAGCGGATTAGCGGGCGAGATGCGCACGCTTTTGTATTCACAATGGAAAGAGCGGATTAGCGGATTAGCGGGCGAGCAACTTTTCACACCCGTTAGTCCGCTAATCCGCTGCACGCGTGTGCATTCACAATGCAAAGCGGATTAGCCTGTTAGCGGATTAGCCTTTTCACGATTAGAACTGGTTGTATTTTTTTGCGGATCAGCACCGGAGGCGCACGTTCAGAAGTTTATTATTTGCCTTCAAAACATTTTCAGAGCACGAAAAAAGTGTATATTGGTCGCACAATGGCCATATAAGAATTCATGAAATCAATCCTGATTTTCAAGTTCAGTCACTCTTAACCACTGTGCTATTTGTGATTCTCACAAAACATTTTCAGCTAACAATAATCTGGCAGATCAACCACGCTGCCGCATGTCTGAGACATTCTCTTTACTACATGCTTTGTGTGCGATCACGCAACGCAACGTCATTGCCCCGTCACTTTCCCTCTTTACGAATCAGGAAAAAAAATTGACCAACTCTTATAAAGTCATTGTGCGACCAATACATGAGCAGCTTAAGAACCTGCGTTCACTGGAAACGTTTTTGTTGCAGTTTGATGTTTGGAAAAGAGATTTTTTACAATGTATGGTATCATTATCGCGTTCTGTTTCGACTCTACACGACATGGTTGCAAAATGCTGTATTGCAAAATGTGCTTGCTGTTTTTTTCCGACGGGCTTTGCATCGTGGAGAAAGTAAAGCCAGCCAAGCCAGCCACTGAAGAAATAACTTGCATTGAACAATCAATGCGAGAATAAAATTCAACTTATTCACATTTTTGCCACAGCGGCCAGCTATTTTTACACGGTTTCACAGGGTTGAAAAAAAAATTTTTTTATTAACGAGCTTTTTTTTAAAAAAAAAATTTTTTTTTTGATTTTTTTTTGACGAAAAATTTTTTTATTAGAAAAAGTGTTGCAAACGACGTTTCAGGATAAATGAAATCGATACAACATATTTTTCAAAAATTGAAAAATTTTCGCCTCAGACCGAACTTGTGTGGTGACACCCGGTAGTATTGTGCAGATTCCATGGTCTCCGACCAGTCTGAGGTTGATGTTCACTAACGATGTTACTCTGATGCATTGTGGCATGCCGTACAACGTATTTTAATGCATCTAATGCCGTATATCTGATATACGACCATCAAAATATCGATTACAGCCCAAATCTTGCGCGTCAGATCGACTTTGCGCGCCCGGTTTTGCACCAGACCTGCATATATACATGTGTAGTAGCATGTAGTAGTACATTATCGGTGCCACATCACTATGAAAGACCAGCCCCGCGCATCCCTGTACGGATTTGGGGACAATACAGGGCGCCGCAGGCGCGATTTTGGAAAAATTGTCTCGTCCACAGAAAAAAGTGCCAATTTTTTGCCTCGAAAAAGGCCATTTTTGGACATTTTAGCCCATTTTGGGCAACTTTTTTTATTAAAAAAAAAGCAAAATCTGAGTTTCAAAAAAAAATTTTTTTTTTTAAAAAAATTTTTTAATTGACCACTTTTTTTTTGAAACAACCCTGCGGGTTTCACATGAAAACAAAAAAAAACTGAAAACATAATGTCAAGGTGTAATGTCCAGGGGGTGTCGTGCACGCGCCCTATTATTCAGCAGGCCGGCGCGCTACCGCTGCGCTTCGCAGCGTTTTCCAATTTTTTTGGTGGCATAATTTGGTCATCTGGGCGTTTTAAAAAAACGATTTTTTGGAAAAAAAACGTTTTTTGCCCAACCCTGGTTCCAGCTGGCTGACCTAACTTGTTGCGTGCTTACGCGAACAGCAACGTTATTCAACACATAAGTGTCTTGGGGATTCAAAAGGGAATTTACGCACCGAGCGTGTTTCCAGAAAAAAACGTGTGTTTCTCATTCTTTCATTTCCGAAATACGTGGAACCGAAACATTATTGGATCCGTACAAGCCAACTTCAAAAAAATTCGTCTCATGAGCTCGTGGTTGGACTATACGTGTAACATTTCCCAAATCAGCAGCAAAAGAAAGAGATTGGAATGAGATATTGGTCGCACAATGAGTATAGTCCGTCCACCAGCTCATGGCACTTTGTGTTGCTGCTGGCTGGTTTGTTCCCTTCCTCCACGTTCTAATGCAAGAGAAATTGAGTTTCCAAAAAAAATTCTTTTTGCTCCTAAATTGCTGTTTTTATGAAATCGACGTGTTTTATCGATTTTAATTTAATTTGATTTTAAATTTGATCGAATTCAATCGTTTTCGACACATTTTCTTACTTTTTAAGTTTTTTTGCAAAATCGCTCTCGCTCAATTTCTCTTTCATTAGAACGTGGAGGAAGGGAAAAAACCGGCCAGCAGCAACACAAAGTGCCATGAGCTGGTGGACGGACTATATATGAGAATCCATCCCCATATTTTTCCTACATCGGCAAGGAGGGTTTCTGGCGATTTTTTCAAATTGAATCAGGTTTTGACAAGGAGTTATTTTCTCTTTCTTTTCCCGCTTTATTTATCGGGGGTGATCAACGTGTGTGTGCTGTAATCGATTTCACACACAAAGCGTGTAATACACGTGGCTACAGTAACCCGAGCCCGAACCATTTCGGTTGCGTAGAATTCAGGGTGATACTTCTGCACACGTGTGTTTCTCATTCTTCTCACTGATAAGCATGCAAAGGTCTTGTCAAAACCTGGTCCAATTTGAAAAAATGCCAAATATCCGCCTTTTCAATCCAGGAAAATTAGGGGGATGGTTCTCATATAGTCATTGTGCGACCAATACATTATGACAAGTTCGAGCTGGCTGACCTCAATTTGTTGCGTGTTACGCGAACAGCAACGTTGTTCGATACACGTTGTTTTGGAAGTGAAAAGGGAATTTACGCACCGAGGTGGAGAGCGTGTTTTTTTACTAAATACGTGCGTTTCTCTTTCTTTTATTTCCGAAATGCGTGGAACCGGAACATTACTGGATCCGCACAGGCCAACTTCAAAAAATCGTGTCATGAGCTCGTGCTTGGACTATACATTTTTGAAAGCATATACACAAGATAGCTGTTCTGTGAGAGTGAGCGCTGCGTGAACATCACACATGGAAAACACCAGTGCGTCTGTACAATTTAATGTTTGATCTTGATCTGGTTCCTGCTTTGAAGCATTTTATAAGACGTCAATCCATTAAAGGGCTCGGGACATAACCGAAGGAAGGGTAACAGGACATCGTCGAAAGTACCAGAAAATAAGGTTTTTAAATTTTTTAACTCATGGCTAGCTCCGTGACAGGCCTAAAAACCCATTAAATTGCCGCTAAATTAGGTGGTTACATTCATTGCCAGAATTGTGACACATAAAGGCCACAGATTGTATCGGATTCGAAACAAAAAATTGAGAGAAACGTCTGGTTTAACAACCTATCAAGGTCCGAAGACCCCAATGTCGAAAGATCTCTCGGGGCGGCCATACTAACCTGAATATGATATTCAGCTATAAATGCTTATTGTTAAGATCTATTGTAAATGTGACAGAACCAAACAAAGTATCTCTTGATTAGCTTTCGAATGATATATAACAAGCCCCAATAAATTCTTACGCTTAAGGGCAGATGTTAAAAAATGCATTTTTGACGATTCTGGAACGAACCGTCACGTCACCGTGTGCGATTTCGGAATTTCGACCGTTTCTTGTCCATAGTAAGAGATAGTACGGGCATGTTATATATCGTTCGATAGCTACGTTGAAGCTACATCGTTTGATGTTATTAAATGTGCAATAATCTTTAACAGTAACGACTTATAGCCAAATATCTTATTCAGGCTGGCGTGGCTGCAGCAGCCGCACCATGGAGTTTGATGTCTTGGAACTCGTCTAGATTGTTGGACTGTGCGTTTATCTGACGTTCTCGTTTCCAATGCAATGCAATACGTGGCTTATTTACATCACATTTTCGTCAATGAATGCAACTATGCAGTTTAGTGGCAATTTTTAGGTCTTTTTCGGCCTGTAACGCCGCTATCTAAGTGTTTCCAAATTTAAAAGCCTTATTTTCTGGTACTTTCGGAAATGCTCTATTTTTCTATTGCATTTTCATTTCTGCAACACAAAGCGCAGTCTCAAAATTTAGAGACAAACTTGTTTTTTTTTTCGAAAAATGTGGCCGATTTTTGGAACATTTCGCACCCTCACCAAGTGAAGCAATGCTTTGAGCGACTGAAGTTCTGATGATGAGTTACCCAAAAGCTGTTGTAATCCTATCCACGTGTTACTTGACTTTCAACTTATTTGGGGTTTCTGCACCGGTCGTTTCAAGTTGTGAAAAAATTCACTTTTTTCTGGAACGAAAAGTCGCTCCACCAGAAGATAGCGAATCTCTAAGGAGCTTAACATTTGTGCGTGACATATGCTGTCACAGCGCTTTCAACGATGTATAACACTGCGCTCTGCTGCCCTTCCTTCGGTTCTGTTCCGAGCCCTTTAAGGCACATAGGACTTGCTCACTTTGGTTTGAGTTTGACAATTTTCTCACAACAATATCGGTACAGTGAATTCTTTCAGTTTTTTTTATTCAACACTTTCAATTGAGAAACACAGCATACAGAATTTGGCGTCACACGAATAAAGTCAAACGACCACTAAGCGCTTCTACAAATTTCTAGCAAATAACACGGACAATTATCATGCACAGCATGTTTCAAATACGGTAGCACCACGCAGTTGCCTGACTGATGTTGGGTTACGGTAACGCTTAGTTGTGTGAAGTTCCCTGCAGCATAAAGGACAATGTCAAACTTGCTGATCGGCCCAGTTTTAGTCTGGCCTTGGTCACGTTACTTTTTGTATCAAGGCTACTTTGAAATTTGCTCAGGTCACAAAATTCGACCACCAGCGTCAAGGTTGTCGAATATCGGCTGTCACGCTCGCCGAAATTAATGCCATCAGTAAATTTCGATATACCCTTAATACAAAAACGTGACCAAAGCAAGGCTGGGCCGATATTGATACCAACCACCTTTTGGCAATTCGCACGATTAAAAAAATAGTCAGAAAAAACTACAAAATTACATGAACATGCTGACCAGATTCCTCCACAAACAAATCGAACGTGCGTTGATCTCTGATTGTCGCCATTATGAGACATTTAGCGGCTGGATGTCTCAACAAAAGTCGCTCGACGGTTGATAGCAAGGGAGTAAACAAAGCGGGATCGAATATCACGTCTGGAAAATTAGCACAAAATTCAACAAAAAGACCAAGAGAAAAACACGTTTTCAGAATCCCAACTCAGCTAACCGCTAGCAACGACTAAATGCACGTTTTCATCAATACTTGTCGAATCCGAGTCAGTCCAGTCCAACTCACGAACCAGGCACCGACTTGAAAGATGCTGAAATGCACACGATATTTTCCGACCGCTCTCCAACTTTATACGATTTTTGTGACCAGAATATTTCGAGATTTACTGATACCAGTGAATTGGCTGTCTGGTAACCTCATTCACCCCAGTCGAATGAATGGGACGAGAGAGTTAGCAATAATCTCAAAATATCCTTGGATACACACAAACCAAACTTTACCGGGTCGGACAGAACACTAAGTTTGATATCATACCGAGAACAAAATGCCAAAAAATTAGCAAAAACGCACCGTGTTCAGCTGCACATTTTGTCTGACCAGATCCAAAACATCGCCGTGCGAATCGGCGAACACAAATTTGGCAATATTTGATTTCAATGCCAATGCCAACAAGCCAGTCAGACCGACACCACAGCCTAACTCGAGGATTGTGGCGTTTTCAGGCAAACTGCCTGATTGTGAGAGGTGATCCACCATGGCATAGGCTGCCTACAAAAAGAAATTATTAGACATTGATATGGTTTTGACAAATTACAACATTGAAAATAAATTAGTAGCCTTGCCAGTTCAGGGCTACTGTTTATAGTGCCGTTAAAATTCAAGACGGAACTGATCTCTTTGCTATTGTAGCCCCGAGCTCAGTAAGACCGCCTCACTAAACCTGGACAAAATATCGCACTAAACTGTTCAGTAGACTGGGCGGGAACTTTGACCGTATATCAGTGTGTTCTTTACAGTGGCAAAAAAATACTTGTAAATGTCAAGAAGGGTACG
Source organism: Rhynchonema sp. JSB1_4 (assembly GCA_030248065.1). Classification (NCBI taxonomy): domain Eukaryota; kingdom Metazoa; phylum Nematoda; class Chromadorea; order Monhysterida; family Xyalidae; genus Rhynchonema; species Rhynchonema sp. JSB1_4. The sequence continues at coordinate 15,447 of JASAMV010007645.1, forward strand.
CAGTGTGCTAACCATGGTCAAAGGGCATCACAACACGACAAAAAACACTAAATTGTGAAATATTACCTTCCAAGTGGACAGGCCAGTGGTGCCGCGAGCGATGTTATTGGCATGTTCTCGTATGATCACGTGACCGGGCTCAGAACTGGAGTTCGCCTGAAACTATGCAGTGTGTTATCTTGTAAAATTTATTTGTAACTGTAAGGGCGCCTTTAGTCATAGTGGAAAATGGAAATGGAAAACTTGGAGATTATTTTTTCATTTCCATTTTCCACTTTCCACTATGACTGAGGGCGCCCTAAAGTGCACTGGGTGCTGTCTTGTGGAGGTGCTTTGCACAAAGAAGGATTGATCAATAACGATGCGATTTAGCCTTGTGGGCACGCAATTCGTTTATTTGTTTTGGCTTTGTTTTGGCTTCAGCTGGAACACACCCATCCACACCATATGGCGTTACAATGACCAAAATAATACCCCGCCAATTGTTTGAGAAAACAGTTTTTTTGAGCAGGAAATGTTTCGTCCGTTGCATAAAACTCCGCTGCACGCGATCATTGCAATCTTTTTGGCACCAAAAAATTCGAACAAAAAACAACACCACTAACTCCAATTATGAAAATGCGATGTTTGAGTAATTCACAATTATCTTGAGCTGGTGACGGGCCATTACCAGACAGTTGGACCATATCAACACAGAGTGTCTCATAGAGCTGGGACAGTACTTCAACATTGGCTGACTCCATCTGGAAAATAAATTCGAAGGCAAAATGTTGAGCAACGGAGACGAATATCAAATACGATACCTTATTTATCAAAGATTTCAGCACTTTGAGACGATATTTTGAATCTGGATATTTTGCGTCCAAACGGTGACCGAAACTGTCATTGTATAGTTGCAGTTGGCGACCTTCGGATGTCAAACATGTGCACAAAAGGTCCAGATCAAGGGATTGTACAGGCACACGCGCCAGATACATTGAGCAAAATGTTGAGATGGTCTGAAAACGAAAAAGTTTGTAAAAATTTCATCTTGCATTTCAACATGACAAAAAAAATGAAAACATCACAAAAAACTAACATGAGAATCTCTACAAGAAGCCAAATCAGTCGACATTATGGTCATGAACTTTTCTCTTTATTTTTATTATTAGCATCTTCCTCCGCCGAAGTTTTAGGAGAGGACCGACTGGTTCGAAAATAGATGGGCGTTGCGTCCCGTTTTATGCGACTGGCAAGCGTGCGTTTGCCTTTGCTGTCACGACCTGGGAGTAGGCAGAACTGGAAATACTCATATTGAGATTATTAATCAAATTGTGTAATCAGAGTGCGCTCCGGACTTTTTGCTTTAACTACGCGCTTCAACAGGGCACCACACCATCCTCATTACAACCACATCACAACGGCGGTTCGCAGACTGAAGAATAGTACCAACTACATCACTAGTATCGAGGCGACATCAAACTCGGTGATCGGCCCGGTCTCGCATTGGGACTTTTTGCATTAAAGAATACCATAACTTCGAATGTTCATTCTCAGTCTGGGAACAAATTCTATGCTGGTCGAAATCAGTGGGCACAATCGCCGAGCCTGCAAGAGGTCTACCTGCATATGCTATTGGTCGCACAATGACTTTATAAGAATTGGTCAATTTTTTTTCCTGAATCGTAAAGAGGGAAAGTGACGGGGTGCTGACGTTGCGTTGCGCGATCGCACACAAACCATGCAGTCACCAAAATGTTTCAGACTCACAGCAACGTGGGTGCTCTGCTGGATTATTTTCAGGGCAAAATAGTTTGCGAGAATCACAAATAGCACAGTGGTTAAGAGTGACTGAACGTGAAAATCAGGATTGATTTGATGAATTCTTATATGGTCATTGTGCGACCAATATCGAGCACACCAAGCCACGTCCGCTGGCAATCAACCAACCACCAGCAGACCTCGATATCTCCTTCAAAACAAGTCGCGTGACCAAGGCAAGACCGGGCCGGACCCATTACCAAATTTCATTTTATTAAATTTTTCTTGTTATAGCAAACATGGTTTCAGTCAGACTGCGAAGCAATTTCTGTCGATTGCGCCAGCATAATTTCATCTGGCCGCGCAACATTTGCTCCTCGTGTCTCACACCACAATCGATTGCACGGCGTATCCGACAACGAGTTTTGCTCATTCCACCCCACTAGAGCCACAACCACACAACGACAATGAAAAAATC
>JASAMV010007646.1:0-34589 GCA_030248065.1 Rhynchonema sp. JSB1_4
AGCAAACACATGTACGTCGACAATCTGATCTACGGACATAACAATGAACAAGACCTGATGAAAACGTACGATTATGCCAAAGCCGTGTTCTCGGAGCATAACATGATCATCAGGGAGTTTGTCAGCAATTCAAAATGGTTCATGTCCAAGATTATTCCTGAGCAGGACAAAATGAAAATTGAGAATGTCAAGGCTCTCGGTGTCAAAGTGGACTACGACCGTGACAGACTGGGTTACACAAAGCCCAGGAAAATCGATAAAAATGCGACCGTGACAAAAGGGTATGCGCTCAGTGTGCAGGCATCCCTGTACGACGTACCAGGCTTGTTGGGCCCGGTGACGTTGCGTGCCAAACTGTTCGTTCAAAAGCTGCACGCTGGCAAGTTCGGATGGAATGTTCCGCTGCCAGACGACATGGTCGCAGAATGGAAAACGATCGAATCCGACTTGGCCCAAGTCGATACTGTTTGGATTGATCGGTTCATCGGAACCAGCGATGATACAACAATACAGTATCATGCGTTTGTCGATGCGAGTATTCGTGCATTCGCAGGCAATGTGTACGCCAGGGTCAGTAAAGGTGACGTGCACAAATGCTATTTGTTGTTCGGGCGAATTCGTTTGGCACCATTGAACAAGGACATCAAGATGCCAAGATGCGAGTTGTTGGCGGCATCGATTGGCGCCAAAGAGCTGAAATTTGTCGATGGGCATCTCGGTCAGCCCAAGGTCACCAAGTTGGTGTTGCATTCGGATTCGCAGATTGTGCTGTCATGGATTCGTTCGCCCAAGTCGGTGGCGAAATTCGTTGATCGTTTGGTTGATGAAATTCGTGAAGTGGATTGCGAATTTCGGTACATCAACACGAAATTGAATCCGGCCGATGTGGCCACCCGAGGTTGTTCGTTGGCTGAATTGAAAAGCAATCAGTTGTGGTGGCACGGCCCAGAATTCCTCACCAAAGACGAGTCGTGCTGGCCTGTACATGACAATTGGCAGCCGATCACGGTGGAGGAACTGAAAGAAATTCGGAAGACGGTCGAGAACAAACGACAGTCATTGAACGTGCTCCAAGTCGGTCGTACATCCCGTGATTTGTGTTTGGGCGTGATTTCGTTCGAGAATTTCGGTTCGTACGACAAGTTGACATTGTCGATGGTGTATGTACTGCGGTACCTGAAAATGTCCGTTCTGTCGAAACTGTCGGATGACCGTCTCGAGAACCAGAGTTTGTATGCATGGGTGAAACAGACAATGAAAGCCCGTGGGTTCGTGACTGCCAAGGAAGTGAAGTTGGCAAAATTGTGTGTCGATCGTGAAGTGCAGAATCGTCATTTCGGCGATGCGTTTGAGGCGCTACGTTTGGGCAAAAGGCACCAACTGGTCGATCAGCATGGCCTGTATGTGGATGCTGATGGCCTGTTGCGTTCAAAAGCCAGATTCGCAAATGCCCAACTGTCGGATGATGCTCGATATCCGATACTGTTGCCGAAAGATACGCACTATTCGAAACTGGTGGTGTTGAAATACCACGAAAAATGCATGCACAATGGCTTGCAACAAACATTGGCCGAATTGCGTCAATACTATTGGCTGGTTGCGGGTCGATCTCAGGTTCGAAAATTCATCAGACCATGTGTTGTCTGTCGAAAATTGAAAGGTCGTGCGTACAAATTGCCGGCAAGTCCGCCGTACCCCGTAGAGCGCGTGTCTCGATCGCCTACGTTTCAAAACTCGGGCTTGGACTATGCTGGACCGATTTATGTGAAAGAGAATGCTGAATCGACCGAACCAATGAAAGTGTGGGTCGCGCTGTTCTCGTGCTTCTCGAGAAGGTCGGTACATCTCGATACGGCACGAGATTTGTCAACAGACAAATGTTTGAACGCGTTGCGGCGGTTCATTGGGCGACGTGGAAAGCCCAAGCAAATTTTCAGCGATCATGCGTCCCACTTCACGTTGTTGAAGAAAATTGTTGGTGAATGCTGGCCAAAGGATACGGAAACGGATGAGTACATGGATTATTTGGCCAGGGAAGAAATTGAATGGCGCATGAACACTCCGTTGGCGCCATGGAAAGCCGGTATGTACGAACGTATGATGTCAATTTTGAAGCGAATGATCAAAGCAGCAGCTGGGAAAAGGTTGTTGACGTTGGATGAGTTTCAAACGCTGCTGGTCGAGGTCGAAGCAATGATGAATTCTCGACCCTTGACATACGTGTACTCTGATGCCGATTCGTTCAAAGTGCTGCGCCCGATTGACTTCCTGGCACCAGGCCGTGAATGTGGTGCTATTCGGTTCGATCAGGATGACGATCCGGCTTATGAGGAAGGTCAAATGTCGACCGAGAAAATGGTCAAAGAGAATTGGGCGAAGCAGCTAAAGAATTTGGACAAAGCATGGCATTTGTACACAACTGAATATCTGACATCCCTGCGTGAACGTTGTGTCTTGTCTGTTTCGCAGAAAAAGGGTGTCGTTGAAATGAAACCGAAAGTCGGTGCTGTGGTGCTATTAGACGATGCTAATGCACCCAGAGGCTGTTGGAAATTGGCCAGGATCGTGCAATTGTTCTACGGCGATGACGGGCAGTGTCGTTCTGCTGAAATCGCGTTGGCAAACGGTCATTTGCTGACCAGATCCATTGGCCATCTGATTCCGCTTGAGCTGACCGATGAAGACGAAGAAAACAAAGACGAATTGAAACCAGATGAAGAACAGAAATGTGAATCTGCACAAGGATGCAGTAAAAACAATATTGAAGTCGAATCGGCAGCTCCAACGCTGCGTCGTTCCGCACGGTTGATTGCAAAAGGAACAGGCGCAAGTACAGCACTTGTGACGGCCATGGCTGTGTTATTTTGTCTGTCGCCTGTGATGGGCGAGCATTTCTTGCCAGGCCAATGTTCGAATCTGACCGGTTACGGGCAAATGAATCAACTGCGTGCTGATCATTGTGTTGATTCGAGCTATGTTCTGTTTCGTAACGAAGAGGCTGTGATGTGTTGGCTGCCTCTGTCGTGCACGAATGGCACAAAAGTCGTGAATGGTGAATGTTCGGACAGGTGTGGCTGTCCAAATTGGGCACAGGGTTGCGTTTCGCGTTCTGACGGCGATCGTTTTCTGGACAGCAAGGTCGGGGACGAACAGGTGCTGAATTCGATGAAGCCAGACGTTTGTTCGTTCGTTGAAAACGTCAATTGTGACCCCGAGCCCAAAACCGAACTCGTTCCTCAAGTCGAATTATCCGATGGTTCGTTGGTGTTCATTGATCAATTGAACATCAAAGTGTTCGAAATCACGAAAGATGACTTCGTATGTGTCGGGAATCATGGTCGTGGAAACATAACCGGCACCCCGGATTACTGTCGAATGCACAATTGCTCAGCAACGGCAACGAGATTGTGCTACTACCGTTTCCAGGAACGAGCAATCTTGTGCAATGCAAACGGACAGTCGGTTCGTGTGTTTGCATGGGGTCTGAAAAACGTGACTTATTACGATCACCTGACAGAACGAGCCCCAAAAATGACTCAGTGTGATCAATGTGACATTCGGTGTGTGCAAGGCGGAATTGAAGTTGTCGTGTCGCCCCACCTGTCGTTGATCGAGATGTGTTCTGGGGCAGTGTGCTTTCGGGAGCCGAATCCGCCAATGAGGTCGGCAGTTCTGTTCTCACCCGAAGTGTCAATGCATGACTATGACGTTCACGTACAGGCGTGGCAAAAGGGCGAACTCGTGTGGATTCGCAATGTCACGTGCGAAAGGGATCCGTTCTGTGAGACCATTCGGTGTACGTTCTGTTCTGAGATGGTCGAAGATTCGCGCTGTTTCCCAACATACGTGATCGTCCTATGCGGGTTGATGGCATATTGTACGTTGGCGCTCATTCTTTCACTGTTCATGTGCATGCCGAAGATCCGTGAGAAAGCGAATTCGTTCAGCAAGTCGTGTTGGACAAAGTTGGAAAAATGTTGCTGCAGGTGCAATTGTTATTCATCGAAGAAACGGGCTGAACCTGCCACAGAGGCTTACAAATGCGCGGAAGAACGTGTCGAAATGAATCCGGTGGCTCAGGAGGTACCAGAAAATACTGGTGTTCGTGTGCCTCGTTCGGTCAGTGCTGCCACATCATTGTTTATGTTGGTGATATTTGTGGCATGCATGGCGCACAGTGCTTCTGCGTGTTACGATGCCGTGACGGTGACATCTGAACAAGAAGCATGCCTGCAAAGCAGCAACAGTCCTGAGAAATGTGAAATTCAGGACACCGTGAGAATGGCGGTGCCTCCAACTGGACAAGTATCGTGTCTGTTGTTGCAGTCCAGAAACGGAGAGCCGCTCGGTACGCTGTACATCGAGACAAATTCGATCAATTTGATGTGCGCAAGCAGACATCACGCTGGAGGTTTTGATTGTTTCGTACCGATCGATGTGTGTCAGTGTCACCCAAGCAAAAATCAAGTGACATGTATCTGTGGCCAACTGACAATCGAAGAATTGTTCCTGCGTGATGATCGCATCCTGCCACTTCGAAGCAGTGGTGTTACATTGATGGTGTCCGAAAAAAGTGAAATTGTTGCACATTTCACGCAATATCTGTCAATGGAATTGCAAATTTCAATGATGAAAGTCAAATTGAAACCCAAACGCGAGCTCAACAGCTGTGACGTTCGTGCTGAGACTGTTGAGGGTTGCTACAACTGTTTGGTTGGTGCTGAACTTCGTTTGTCGTGCATTTCCGATTTCTCAGACACTTTGGCGCACGTTCGTTGTTCTGAGTTTCGGTTCGGTGTTCGCTGCACTCCTGGCGGGGAGGTAAACGACATTCGAATTCATTTTAGCGCACCGAGAGTGAAAGAAAAATGTACCGTAACGTGTGGAGTGGTTGAAACCACATTTGAATTGATCGGTGAACTGGCATTCGTGGACGAGAAACACTTGGGAAGTGTGTCAGGACACATCAGCGTGAAACAAACTCAATAGTAGATATTGGTCGCACAATGACCACATGAGAATTCATCAAATCATTCCTGATTTTCACATTCAGTCATTCTTAACCGCTGTGCTATTTGTGACTCTCACAAAACATTTTCACCTGAAAATAAACCAGAAGAGCACCTATAGGCAATCCGCCAGCTCATGGCACTCCACACACACAGGCTGCACGCTAAATTACTGCCGTCAATGAGTGCATCTACTTTTCGGCGGATATCCGTTGAAACATCCCCAGATTTTGCGACAGTGCAGAGATGTGTTATGTCAAGCAGCTTATGAAAACCAGGTAATCTTAAAAGTCGGCCATCAAAGTATGGCACTCGCCCAAAGTGCACATCTTTGTTAGAAAATGGCGTGTGCTGCTGCATGCGCGCTGTGTATAAAAAGTGCCATGTGAGCCGATGGATTGCCTATACATTGGTGCGGGTCTAAAACATTTTGTAGACTGCATGCCTTGTGCTGTGCGATCGCGCAACGCAACGTCACTGCCCTGTCACTTTCCTGCTTCAGGATTCAGGAAAAAAAATTGACCAATTTTTGTAAACTTTTTGTGCGACCAGTACCTAAACATGTTTTTCGAAGTCAGAGTATTGACAAAGAAGAGCTCATGAATGTTATTCTTTGTGACGTTTCCTAAACTCCTCTTCGCCCGCAACCCGCATTTTTTTGGTTTCACAATGCACCCGCATGCGGGCAAGGAACTGCGGGTTGCGGGTTTGCTTCAATTAGAACTTCTGGCCCGCAACCAGCACATTGCATTGTGAAACCTAGTGCGGATTCAATTTTTGCGGGCCCGCATTACCTCGGCCCGCAACCCGCATGCATTGCGAAGGCCGCCTTAGGCCGGGCGTGTACGCGCACTGGCTGGCATGACCAGGTGTGAAATGTATCCCGGGCGAAAAATGAGATCGATTGAATGATTCTTCGATAACAACAGTCGGGTAGAATGATGTCAACAAATACTTCATACGATATGGTTCTTATATGGATATGGTATGGCCGATGAAGCGACCGGTGATAAACATTTGGTGAAATAACCCGACATGGCTCATTACGCAAAGTTGAAAAGGTCACGTAGTCTGGCGAATAGTTTTGTCGTTAAAAAAGTCGCCAAACAAGCAATAATACAGGAATCCCAAATGAGTGCGAAAATAATACATGCCTATGATTTGACGATAAGATGCGACGACATGATTTGACGACATTACGGTAAGCCCGTAGCGTCATGCAGATTTGTAGCAACAGCAAACTAAGTATGATAAAAAATCTGGCACAAAACAGCATCATTTCCCGGGCAATGACGTCTACAAAAACTCCCATATAACAATACGATATGGGTTGACAATACAATACGAAGAGAGCCTCTTGCACGCTGTTTATGTATCCGTGGTGAAACATCCCGATTTTGTCTTCAACTAAAGTGTCAAAACAGGGACTGTATGAAGTGGCGATTCGGCTTGTTTTTGCCTTCAACAGAATACCAACATCTTTTTCGGCTCATGTTCACAGATGGGTGGTGCATCAGGGCGTTAGTCACTGAACCAAAGTTCTATATGGTCATGTGACGACAGAAAGGACAACCAACCAACACTCAGAAATGTTCTGCATCCCACATGAATACATTAGGTATCAAAGCGCGCGTTAATATGATTGAGTGTTGCGCCGTCCAATTAGCAAAAAGGTGAAACATGCAAAATCACTAAAGTCTTTACCAGGGCATGTACATCCGCCTTGCTGTAGTTGCCATGCTCAAAAATCGGTGTGCGCGTGTAACCGGGGCTGAAAAACACGTCATAAACTGATGAAACAGCTACACCATTCGGAAGAAAATCTATCAAATATCACAGAACAAATGCTTTTACTTGATAATATTGATGCGCACTTTCTTGGGCGCCAAATCGGCGGCCAGGATTTTGGTGAAATGATTCAGCGCTGCTTTCGACGTGCCGTAGAACGCGACTTCGGGGAACTGCAAATGGATTTTTTTGCGTCGTAATTTCATAAATCAACCATCCTTTGCATATTTCAGGCCGAACTACAGTTCGCTCTCTCGCCTAACGAGAAACACATTTTCCCACTCTAATTGGTTCTCACGCTCGCGCCAGCCAATCAGCGTGCGAGAATTTGTTTCATGTTGCGTCAGAGAACGAAGTGTAGTTGGGCTTTAATTGTCCTGTAACAGATGTTCTCGTGTCATTCGTTCCTTCAGGAGCATTCGCACTGACGATCATCTGATGCACAACATGTCTGTCGAAAAAAACTAAATGGTCAACAAGAACGCATTTACATTTATTGGCACAATTATAACTCACAACCTTGTGCATCCCAGACAAAAATAGTGTTGTTTAGTTCAGCCTCCCCACACAACCGGGCGGTGCACCAGGTCTTCATCAGTGTGAATCGTCAGAGGAAATGCAACCAATCACCCACCGGTCTGACACCCGAAACACTGCCAATGTTGACGATGCAGCCCTGTGACGCGAGTAGATGCGGAATGCACAGTTTCGTGATCGAAATCACACTGAAAGTATTATTCGTGAATGACTCGTTGGTTTTTTTGAAAGTTATTCGTGTGACCTAACGATTCATTCCTGAAACCTACAACTGCAACTTTGTTTACACGGTCGGCAAAACATTTTTTTGAATGTGCAAATATGATCTAGCCAAAAAATATGACAGTCACAGGTGCGACGACGGGAATTAACGCCCAACTAAAATTAGTGCCGCGCGTGTAATGACAGGGTAACGTTTCTGACACAGCTGGCTGGGTTTCCGTTTGGCACGAGATGAAACATGAAACAGAAACAGTCGCGCAGAAATGCGTGTCACATGCCGACGTAAGGGAATTACTGCTCTATTTATACACAGGGCATCAATATCCTTATCTTATGATCTCACCTTCGCAGATTTACAGCCATAATCTTGTCATAGAGTTGCATATCAGCGAATCTGGTTCGATCACCCTGTGATTGTGATGATGATATTCGTAATCTTGTCTCAAACGGAGCGATACCAGCGATACACAACTGAATAGAAAATAAAATCGAACAAACCTGAATACCGATACCGGCTATGGGCAACTGAAAAAGGATGGATGGATAAACCATTCTAAATAGAATATTGAAGCCGATCAAAATGAATCAAGTTCGATAAATCAGTGCCATGCGCCCATGGGCGAAGTAAACGCTTTGACAGTTTGGCTCCTTCTCCAGTTTACATAATCACACTCCGAACGAAGCGTGAAGTTTCATCAAAACCCTTGTTGGTGCTGCTGTTCATCTGAGGGTGATATTTTCGAAACGGTGTAAAGGTCAGTTGGGTGTAAAGGTCGGTGGAAAGCTCGGTCGACAGCTCAGTGTAATAAACCTCGGTGTAAACTTGAAACATTCCACGTTAATAACAGGCAATGCTTCACGTTTACACCGAGCTACGCTGACCGAGCTTTCGACCGAACTTTACACCGACCTTTACACCCAACTGATCTTTACACCGTTTCGAAAATTCCACCCTTAGAATGGACTACGTCAGTCATGTATAGTGTTTCCTGTTTTTCTTGGTCCAAGGAAACGCGCGGGCCCGTGTTATAACTGAACTTCTAGTTGAGGTAGAGATTACAATTTCGATTCAATCAGGCAGCTGGCAAAAACGTGTCAAAGTTTGCCTGTGGAATCTGACAACAACAATGTTTCACATGCTCGCTGTGAGCTTTGTGCTTGTGCGCTGCCAGCATGTCAATGAAACATTTCACCATTTGCTGCTAAGTGTCGTGCTTGGATTAACAAGGACACATTCTTAATCTCCTTAGAATGGACTAACGTCCAAAAAAAAGTCATGTGCCAACAGAAGCGCTGCGCTCTAATTCGCATGGCACTAACAAATCATGAATTCAACAAATCATAAATTCCTCCCGATCCATACCAAGAACTTGATTTGTCCAAATTGTCTGATCGTGCAATCCACCAAATGTTTCAATTGAGCGTCATTGGTCACATCGCACACGGATGAGAGCACCGAAAAATTGGAAATTTTGCGAAGGTTCTGATCGTTTCAAATAAAGTTAAGAAGGACAAGCAGTGATTTCACCGTGGCTACCAGCTTCGCGAACACCAGAAAAAACAACCCAACATCACAAAAAAAGAAAGAGTGGCCACCAACTTTCGCCCGATCTTGTAATATATCGGCACATTTATTGACCGTTTCTTGCAATCCTTTCTGATTTTGATCGGTAAGTGATAATCTGGCACCCAATCGCGCAAAATGTACAGCAGTGGCGGCGCCGATGCCTGATGCCGCGCCTGATGCAAAAAGGGGGGATATCAGTGGTGCCTGATTTAATAAGGTAAGTTGAAACTTGGAGATGTTAGTCCCCAAAATATGAACAAGGCACATACTCGGTCCAAGGACATCGTCGCGCGTTTTGACTTGGTCGCGCGTATTTTCAACTAGCTTGTGGTTATGCTAAGGCTTAGGATTGGGCTTAGGCCTACGCTTCGACTTCCAGCTTTCCCTAACAGCCGGATATGTTGTAATTCACATAACGCGCGACCATGTGACAAAGAGCGACGATGTCTCACAACCCACATACTCTCAAACAGAGCAATTTGCAACCCGTTTTGCTACCGCGATCAACCAAACAAACCCATTCGTGCATAAAACTCGTGGAATGCTTCTATACGCCGTATAAATATTCTAAATACCCTTCACCTGTAATAAGTGCCACGTTGCCAGCAATTCCGTCAGATGAAGCCATGTTTGTTCGAAAAAGCACCTGGAAGAACAAAAGCAAAAAATGCAGTAAAGTCTGGAAACACAGCAGAAATAGGTTGAAGACCACAAACTTATCGGAAAACACAAGCCAAGTGGGCAGCAGCAACAGATAGCGAATAATAATGTAAACAGCAAAGGTAGCATTTGCCATGCAGTGATATGATAAGACACACTTTGTGAAGACAAATATGCTCGGGCGAAACGGAGATCAGGTTTATTAGATTCGAACGACAAAAATCACTCGTTCAAACAATAATGAGAAAAAAACATGATCACTTGCATAAAAAGTAATCATAGAACAGCGCTCAACGCCAAAGTTGAAAACGTCAAAAATACAAAAAAGTTGCATAGCCAGACAAACCAAATTCACGGTCTTGCACAAAAATTCCAGATTTTTGTCAACAACAAAACATGTTACACAAAAACGGATCATTTTGACGGAATGCGATAAAACAGCAAAACTAGGTAAAAATAAAAACCAAAAAATCGTGATTATGCATTGGAGGCAGTCGCGGTAGTGGCGGTGTCATTGGTCACATCATTCAAAGGCTCAGCGGTCGGGCATTCGTTGGACTTGGTGATGTTGTCTGATGTTTCACCGGGTGGTTTGGATACCAGCTGCAAAAAGAAGATGGGAGTGTATATTTTGCCTTTTTGTGAAAGTTTATGCTGAATGTTGTTGATATAATCGTTTTTGTAGTGCAAAGTTGGTTGAAGAAACGTTCCTGGGTAGGGTTATAGATCGGGGGGGAGGGGCACCAGACACCTGACATTTGAGAAAAAAGCCGACAACCGACAGTTCTAAAAAATACCAAAACACCCGACATCCGCAAAATTTGGTTCATTTGCGTCATAAATGTAATTTTTTGCCTCGTTTTACTGAATTCAAAAAGTCTTTCAAACGAAATAAACACCAAAATACCACATTCTGCGCCTTCGGAAACATTTGCGGAAAAATAATTTCTCACAAAATGCTTCTCTCAGCAAAACTGATGTTAGAACCGCAAGTGTCGGGTGTCGGGTACCAAAAAACCCCACACCCAACATCTGGTGGCAGCTGACACCTACACTTGGCACCCGATACCCCTCTAACCCCCTATTCCTGAGACGAAGTGAGGGTAATTGGGTCGTCCTGCGAACACGACCACACGCCTCCACGAATACGGTTGGACTACGACAAGACAAACACAAAATATTTGTTTCGAGGATCGTATTTTGCGATACAGTTGGTGCACCAGTAGCAGCACTGTTCAACGAATACACAGAACCCGACGGTTCTGTTCAATTTAATCAACATTCAATGACTGGCTTGCCTTGAGGGCTGCATTGAAGCAAAAACACCAATACCAAATACCAAAAAAATACCCTCAAGGCAACCCAGTCACTGAATGCAAAATGACCAGTGCACGTTATTTGCCTTATGTTTCAATGGGACTATTTAGTCTCTTCGAGCATGTGGCACTTTGGGCCGGTGATTTCGTCTCTGGTGATTTTCAGCCGGTGATTTCGTCTCTGACGACTGGCCCGGATCACCTAAGCTGTCAGGCGTTACGGGCCGAAATAGCCACGTTTCACTGGTCTTGCGCAAAGCCGTGCCCTCGGTAAAACGCCCTTATCAATCAATATTTGTCACAAAGTGCCAATTACGACTGATCAGAGACAGATAGGGTGAGGCTTCAGAAACACTCGCTTTGCATGTGTTGATAGCATAGAGGATCACGGTCACTATGAAGAAGGTTTGCTGTCAGTGGTGTCGTTGGGGGGGGAAGGGCAGGGGTTTTCGAAACCCGTAAAAATAGCCCATTTTTTACCTCCAAATTGCTCAAAATCGCTTGCTGGCGCAACCATAACCCCCAAACGACCATTTTGTTGCGCTTCCAACACCGATTTTGCTCAATTTTCCAGTAAAAAATTGACCTTTTTTAAACAACTCCCATGGGTATCCGAGATTTTTTATTTTAGGGGGCAACCGTACCCTGGTATCTGAGATTTTTCATTTTGGGTATCCGGTATCCGATAATTTTGGATTTTGAGTATCCCGTATCCTGACTTTTTGCTTTCCCAACGACACCACTGTTTGCCGTGCAGCAACTGAGGAAACGTGTCCACCTGTTCCGACTGTTGTGGTTCCATAGCTTCCTGCGTGTCAGCACCTGATGTTTCACCGGTGGTACTTGTACCGGATGGTCCAGCCTCGTCAGTCTCCTGGTGTATCGGTTCATCACCCCATTTGATCGGAAATCGAGTCACGCGCGGCTCGTCCACAACGATGCGACGGCGTAACTGAAAGTCTTTGTTCAGATTTTGGTGAAACTTTTTCTGGACTGAAAATTTTCGGTGAAGTGGATATTAGTGTCAAACTGGGCAACTGATCGGTCCAAAACAGCTGCTCTTAAGTGGGACGTTGGACGAACGCGGCGATCGGATCTAATGTTCATTATCCATATTTTTTTATAACCGGGATACTTCGGCACTTACTGATATCGTCACTTTTGACCAGCGTAAACGCTTTCCAAGGCAAAAAGTTTTACGCCGGTCGCAAGAACGAGTCAGTAAATCTAAAGAACTCACGTGACCAGGACAAGACCGGATCTGTCACCAAGTTTGAACGTGCCCGTCAAACCAAAAGATCTCAACAGCCCACCTTATCAATGACGGGTTTTTCAGGCGGGTTTTCCATCATTTCCTCATCGGCGTACTCGTTTGCGACGTAGAATCCAATCGACATGAACTCTTGGCCGCGATACCCGACCTGAATTTCGTTTTGGTTTCTAGTTTCATTTTGTTTGTAGTCAACAGCAGAAAGTCCACGACTCCCCTTGAAAATGCAAAGTAAGAGAAATCACCCGTGACATGCACGCTGCCAAAGTCCCCAGAAGGCTGAAACATTGTTTCGTGCGCCGGCTTCTTACGTGGCGTGTGACGTCCGATTTCTCTTTCTCTGCATTTTCAAGGTGAATCGCTAATTTCGACCTTAGGGCGCGGCCAGGTAGATGCGGACTGCGGACATTGAAAAAAAACTATGTCCAATGTCCGTAGTCCGCATCTACCTGGCCGCACTTGCGGACTGCGGACATTGAAAAAAAACTATGTCCAATGTCCGCAGTCCGCATCTACCTGGCCGCACTTGCGGACTGCGGACTGTGGACAATCGAAACATTTCATTGATTGTGTTTGCTAGTAAGCATATAACTACAGGGTTGTAAATATGCAAACTTCAACACCGTGCATAATACTGTGTTGTCTTCTGTTGTTGCCTGAAACATACATGTAATATCTGCCAACTCACAATAATCAATTGCCAACACACGCGCAACTGACGACTGCCACGTATCACACACAGCAAACACAGAATAAGGACACACACGTTAGAATGTTTCATGGTATTGAATGGCAGGCAACAGGGCAGGATTCCACGTTACACTATATTCACAACCCTGTAGTTGTATATCGCACTAGCAAACACAATCAAAAAATGTTTCGATTGTCCGCAAACCGCAGTCCGCAAGTGCGGCCAGGTAGATGCGGACTGCGGACATTGGACATAGTTTTTTTTCAATGTCCGCAGTCCGCAGTCCGCAAGTGCGGCCAGGTAGATGCGGACTGCGGACTGCGGACATTGGACATAGTTTTTTTTTCAATGTCCGCAGTCCGCATCTACCTGGCCGCGCCCTTAGCTAGGAGCAACTGGATTGCAGGTTGAGTGGGTGTTTGGGCCAATATAATAAGGAAAGACTATATCTGAAGACAGTTTGCATGCTTTTACAGTTGGTGAAAACATCCACCATGTCACTGCACGGACGGTATACCGTAACCAATATACCCAATCTTTCAAAATTCAAATGATCGCACCACTGTTTCAGAAATTGGTTGAGTTGCTTTCGTTCGCCTTTCATTTCGGCCATGGAAATTGAGAACTAATGAAGGACGCGAGATGCCTCCCGACATTTATCGTCTTCGCGAAAAATTATTTGCTTTCATGTGCGTCCGTATTCAGCAAGCGGAGTTCAAAAATTATGTTTCACCGGCACTATAAAAAAGCCAGATGTCGACACGAAGTTCGTTCGCGCCTTGGACTCATGAAAAAACCAACCGACAACAACATCACAGTCACCCCAACTAAATCCGAAGCGGGGATCTTCGCTGCATCTGGTGCGTCAGCCTAAAAATATAAAGGTATGCACTTTTTCAATTTGTTATTTCATTCCAATCAGGTTTCAATGCCAAATCCGATTCCATCAGGTGCGTGTGAGAACAACCCTGCAGTGAGCTGATTGCTATGCACAACGGATGTCAGTCTTGGTATTGCGCGAACCTCTCATTAAGCTTTATGTCAGCCGTGATTCAACCTTGTATACCAACTGTCGAGAAAAAACAAAACGCAAAAATTGAAAATATATCTGCAAACAAAACAACCCCCAACCTCAAAAGTAAACTTGTGTCTTCCTTCGGGCACCGGTCCCACAAGTATCGAGTCCAATGTCTGGTCGCATGATTTATCGTCCGCACTACCCACATAGATCAACTTCCACTCCAGATCTGAACACATAAAAAAACAATAAAAATTTTTTGCTCAAAACGCTGTATCTGCCCCCTGCCATGTGCGGTATACAAGACAAAAACCCACAATCATAAAAATTCCATACAACGAACTAAGTGATGCTCGCCATGGACCTGCTTCTTTCCTTGGCCCAGTCTACGATCATCAAGTTTGATATCGCAAGATATATCAACCCAATCACTAGCCATCAGGCAGATGTTCAAACACTTCGAACGTGATCTCAACAGCGATCGGCGCAGTGAATGGGGATGGGTTATTCAACGCGGTCACATTGCACACATTCACTTTGGCGCTCATCGTGTTCAATTATCGATCGCAATCGGGGAGTGTCGAAAGGTTGCGATGGGCCTGAATTTCGGGAATTTTCTTCAAGACAAAAGTAGAAAAATAGCACTTCAGGGAGAAAAATGCGAGCACTTTACCCAACAAAAAGACACGTAATTTTAGATTTTCCGCACGCAAAACGCACCTGAACCAGTTTCAAATAAAATATAACAAGCCACCAGGCTCGGTTAGATACCGATTATATGAAAAGACTGAGAAACAAACGATAAAAAGCGCAAAGACGATTTATCCTGCGAAGCGAAAGAAAACAACAAAGTACCCAGATTATTGTAACGAACGAGATTAGACTCAAAACAAGCAACGACAGCACGATACGCAATCAAATAATAGCACAATAACACTGCGTGATGAAAATTATTATTGTTGTTAGTTATTCAGGCATTCTTATTAAGTTTATACACAAATATATCCAATCACAGAACTGGTGGCATGTCAAATCTGAAGTTCTCCTTCATGTACCGCACCGCCGGCCAGATACTGCAGTCTGAAAAAATAACAGATTAATTTGTGCCTTATTAATGACGATGCCCTGACTAGCGATCGACCTATTTGCACATCATGATCCACGTCCCAACTAATAAGGTTCCCATACCAAACACGTCGACTGCACGTATAACATGAACAATGAACAACAAAGCCAATCCGTATGTCAGACGCACCCCCAGTTTTCTGCGCACAGTCACTTTGATGTCGCAATTGTTCCTTGAGACTCTCCAACCAAGGCACCTGCTTGTTCTTGCCGAACTCATTGTAAACATCCAACTTCAGTTGGTGTGTATCGTACGTGAACGGCACTGTGATGCCCAGGTCTGGCTGTGTGTGCGAGTGGAAACGCAGCTGCAAAGTGATGATGATAATCATGATGGAGAAATAATGATAAATGTGCAAGATTGAATAAAATTTGAACGTGGCAACACAGGTTCCCGGAGTCCATTTGTGTTTTTTGCTCTTTTTTTGGTTTTTATTTTTCAAGAAGGAAACCTTAAAAACACATTATTATGCTAATGGGGAACTTCTACCATTGTTCAAACATCAGTCAAAATAGTAAATATTCTTTCTTGATAAACGTTTTTTTCATTCTTCTCTTTTGTTTTGTTTTGAACGTTGAATTGTCGTGTCACATAGGCCTACTCCGTGACACCATTGTTGGAACATTCCTGGGTCGGTCAAAACAATAACTCAACAAAAACGTAACAAAATATATTGAAAAAAATCGATTAGATATTGAAAACAATCCACAACCGACCCATAGCAGGATGTGCATCTGTTTTTGGTCCATACGTACACCGGAGATGGTCACAACCGACTGTGACTGTAGAGAGTGGGATTGTGGTTGCAACATGCACAGACGCGCTCGCCACATGCCCGAACGGTCGGTGGGGTCCTGCAAACACACATGTAGCTACAGTCTAGCCTGTTTATAGTGGCAGTGGTGTGGTGGTGTAGGGAAGGGAAACGGAATTGGGGGCGTGTGGCACACATCGGGGAACAATAGTATGGGTAATGAGATTCCGCAGTTGGTAAATGATTATTAACGAAGGCGTATTCTGATGCCGTCTACTCATTGTAATGTGTGTAGTTCTTGCGCTCATCAAGCGCTCACTACATTAGAATTAGCCGTTTGAAACATCACCAACCAATTCATGTTTGATGATCTGCACAAACGCGTGCAGCACATCGGGTCTCCCGGTGTTGGGACCGGTGTTGGGACACGTCTGACGCAACACCATCAGTAGCGACTGAAAATATATATAAACCAATTGTGAAACAAAAAAATTAAGCACAATTTTTTATGAAGATTATTTCCACCCCACCTGCAGTACAATGAATACACCTGCGTGTTCATACAATTGTGCAGCAACGTAGACTTCCAGTGCGCGCACGTCGGTTTCCGTTGGCAACCATACTTCACCTGCGTGTGCATGAATTGCGTCAGAATAAAACACAGGTATTGAGATTGTCAACACATAATTCCAAGATAACACGAGGAAGGGCAGGATACACTCTACCCCCTCCCTCTGCAGGGATATGATCGAAACCCTGCACCAGGGTTGGAAAAAAATTTTTAAACAAGTTTTTAAAAAAATTAAAATTTTTTTTAGAAAGTCTCAGATTCGGTGAAATTTGACAAAATTTGCCTGAAAAACGTGCAAAAACGCGAAAAAAATGCAACTTTAATTGACAAGTCACTTTTGTGACTTGGTTTCAAGTCACTTTTGTGACTTGGTTTTGGTTTGCATCACTTATGAAGGGTGTTTACGTCATTTTGGTGCAATCCAACAGTCTGTGCTATGGACCGATCATAGTTGCTCTGTGGTATCAGACACAACAGTTTGTGATCCAATCCAATAAGCAAGATTTACTCATAAACAACACAGGATTCAGACAATAAGCAGCAGAAGCACTTGTCGGGTCGCTGAATCAGTCGTATCTGATCAATCCGATGGGCTATGACATCGAAGTACCACGTAGGTACATGCATACCGTGTCTCGTGTACCACGGGAAGGTATAATAACATCATTTGGGGCATCTTAAGGTGCCAAATGTATGCCACAAAAGTGATTATGTGAAGAAAATTTTTCGACCTTGACTAAAAATGACAAAAAAAAGCTCCAAAAAGGTCATTTTTGGACGTTTTAGAACATTTTGTTCCCCCAAAAAATTAAAAAAAAATTTTTAAAATTTTTTTCAAAAACCTTTTTTTGCCCAACGCTGCCCTGTAGCACATTATCACTAAACTATATTCACAAGCGTGGCAATTACGAGCTGGGTGGGCAGATATGCGGCCAAGAATAGCGTCCATGAATATCCATTCCTGTAAGGGGGTACACTGGAAAAAGAATAAGACTCGGTCTGCAAGCGAAGGCGCACACAATTCTACACGCAAGGTAAGGTACCAATCTTGGATTTTGAATTTAAAGATTGAATTTAAAAAAAAACTAGGATCAAAGTGCCAAGGCAGTGTCGTACTTTGAGATGGCCTTCAAGTTTCGATGCTATAATGGGAGAAAACAAGCATTTACCTCTTTCTTTGATGCTACAAATGGGCAAAACAAGGCTGGACGGACGTCCAGCAGTGCTGTCAAAGTACTGGGCGCCCCGGCGCGGCGGGCTAGCCAACACATACCTGAAACCATTGCAGTTCGCCGAAGTGTTGTCCAACGCACTCATGGTTTGTTTAGCGTTTACGTTCGTTTTCGAATCGTTTTGGAAATCGCTCAAAAAATTATTCCTTGCTCTTTGAAAATTTTGGCTGTAAGTGCTACTACAGTGCTTGTCATGTTTTTTAAGTGCAAATAGGTGGAAAAAAGGCTGTACGTCATCATGTACTCTAGTGCAGTTCCTGGTCCGGCGCGGCGGTTAGTGTCCCTACCGTATTGTCGGAAATAGAACCCGGGGGGTCTATTTTTTCACTGGGGTCATTTTGGGGGGGTTCAATTTATGGGGGGTCAATTTTTCGCGTGCCTGTTTTTATGTACTAAAAAGTACATATATCGCGCGCAGCGCGGAAATTTTTTTGCATTTTTAGGGTTTTGCCGGTCAAAATTGGGCATTTTTGACCGAAAAATGGGCATTTTGGGGGTAAAAATCGGGGCGGGTAGGGTACCAGGGCGGGGCGGGTCGGGGGGTAGGGTACCAAGAGCGGGGCGGGTCGGGGGTAGCGTACCAGGCCGGGGCGGGTAGGGTACTGTGGGGGGGGACCCCCCCCCCACCCCCCCCCCCAGCCACAGCACTGCCCGGAATATACGGGACCTGACCAGAGGTCGCAATCGGGCCGGCCCGACCTCGGGCCGGGCCGGGCCGCGATTTTGGGCTTTTGGCTCGGGCCGGGCCGGGCCGGAGATTTGATTCGGGCACCCCGGCCCGAAGCTTCTGAAGTGACTTATTTTACTGAAAATGTAGGGATTTTTTTGTCAAAAATACTAAAATTTCTGACGGATTCGGCAAGTAAGTGATCAGTATTGTCTCTATCTGACGACCATTTCATGGAAAACAATGTATTTTCAACCAGTGGTGTGGCTACCCAGGCGGGGCGGCAACCTACAGTACCACCAAAAACGTGGGACGGCAACCTACCTACTGTACCGGCCGGGCTAAGGGGGAACAAAATTTTTTCGGTCGAAATTTTGAAGAAAATGTGCTCTAAAACCCTAATTTCGCGCGTAGCGCGGCGATTTATCGCCAATTTGGAGTGAAAAGTACCGATTTTATATACCATTTTGAGCCAAAAATCGCAGCTTACTGTACTAGCCGCCGGGCGGCGACCTACATAGTGTACCAGGATGGAGCGTCAACCTACCTACCTACTGTACCTAGGGGGGACCCCCAACCCCTGCAACACCGTTGTTTTCAACCAAAAAATAGGTTCAAAAAAATCGCAAAAATTATGACAAAAATTGGGTTAAAATCTGAGCCAAAAAATCGGGCCGGGCCGGGCCGGGCCGGGCCGGAGATTTGGGGGTTCGGGCCGGGCCGGGCCGGAGGTTTGGGGGTACGGGTCGGGCCGGGCCGGGCCGGAGATTTGGGGGCTCGGGCCGGGCCGGGCCGGCCAAACCCGGCCCGATTGCGACCTCTGGACCTGACCAAAACAGCCTAAATGGCTCCGCAACAGGGTAGTACTTGGGGGGGGTGGGGGGGGCCCCCCAAATTCATCTATCTATCGTCAACACTTTTTGATTTCATCTATCTATCGTCAACACTTATGGGCAAATCTATCTATCGTCAACAAATTCTGGGAACAATCTATCTATCGTCAACACATTTCGACCCCAAAATGGGTATTTTTGCCTCAAAATGGCTCAAAATCGGTATTTTTGTCCCAAATAGGCTAAAAATCGCGCGCTACGCGCGAATTTAGTACATCTTAGTACATTTTCATTAATATTTACACATTATTACCTACTTAGTACACTATACTATGCCTTGATTTTTGGCGACCCCCCCCACCATCTATCTATCGTCAACAAGTTTGGGTCGACCCCCCCCCCCAGATTTCGGACTTGGGTCATCTATCTATCGTCAACACATTTCGGGTCCCAATCTATCTATCGTCAACACCCTGACCAAGTACTACACTGCTCCGCAATGACAGAAATCTTTTCCTGGAGTTTTCAATGATGCTGAAGACGACGGAAAGTATTCTCAGATCATTGGATCTGCATGCCTTGCGCCATTTTGTCCCAAATTATTGCCAAAATATCGGTTGGCGGTGGTGCTTAGGCGGGTTCGAATCCCACCGTGGCCCACCACCTCGAAGTGTGAAATTGAACTTTTTTTTGGATTTTATGCTTTGTATGGGCAGGTCTTCCTGGCTGGTGCCTAAGCCTAAGCCCAAGCCTGAACATAAACCCAGGCATGAGGTACAAACAGCTGGACAAGAGCGTCAAGCAGCGTGTCAGTATTATTCAGGCTGAGTCAGGTTTTCAGGTGTTAGGCTTTGCTGCGATGTCAAAATGGTTTCCATAATCGTTTTCAGCGCCCCAGAAAACCCCAGGAAACGTTTCATCTCATTTCATTGCCGATTTGGAAGTTTTTTGGTTAGGACCCGTATATTCCGGGAGGACCAGGTGTATTCCTTGCTCTTTGAAAATTTTGGCTGTAAGCAGTGCTGTGGCTGGGGGGAAGGGGGTCCCCGTCCCCCCAATGGTACCCCACCCGCCCCGCCCTGGTACACTACCCCCTACCCGCCCCGCTCTGGTCCCCAGTGTAGTTGCTGGGGGGACGGGGTCCCCTTAAGGTAAACTACCGTAAAAACCTAAATACCGCCCCCCGGAATAGAGCCCCCCCGTAATACAGCCCCCCAAAAAGGGGTCAGTGAATTAATATAGCCCCCTCCGGAATAGAGCCCCCCCCACCCTAAGTAACATCCCCTATACAGTAGTGTATTCAGGCTTGATAGTGGTGCACAGCAGTGTTGGAGGTGGGGGGGGGGGGGTTTGGGGGGGGGGGGGGGGGGTAGCCCCCCAGTACAGTAGGTATCCCCCTCGCCTGGTACAGTAGGTATCCCCCCCGATGTTTGGCATGGTGCAGTAGGTATCCCCCCGATTTTCACCCCGGTACAGTAGGTATCCCCCCGATTTTGCCTCAAAAGTGCCAATTTTTGACCAAAATGGCCAAAATTAGTGTAAAATCAGTGGTTTTTACCTCAAATTACCCCAAATTCGCGCGCTACGCGCGCAAATACTACGTTTTCACACGATTCCACACATAATAAACACATAAAAAAATTTCACCCCAAAACCTAACCCCCCCCCAAACCCCCCCTGTGTACATAACCCCCCCAGGCCATCGGCTCTGGTACAGTAGGTATCCCCCCCTCTCCGAGCGCGGTACAGTAGGTATCCCCCCCTCCAGAGTACCTCCAACACTGGCACAGGTACATTTATGCACGTTCGCTGTTAGTTTATAGCGTCGACACCCACTCAATAATACATAAATAAGAAGATTAAGTGAAAGAAGCATAATTACAAGACCGTGTGTGGAGTTTACGGACATAAAAATAAATACAAAACAGGGTGTGCAAGTTAAGGGAATGAAAAATAAATACAAAACCAGGACAGGAAAGGGTGAGAAGGTGGACGAAATCACGGACAGACAGACACAGACAACATGCAGTCAGAAATTGAATGTACGCAGGCAGAGCCACAACAATGTACAACGGTGCAATACCGGACGGTGCGGAATACTGTGACATAAAATCCGAAAGCAATCTGTTAGATCGTCCATCTTTGTGTCCGCAGCGCATCTTTTTCCGCGGTGGCCAGCCGCTCAGGAGGACCATCGCCCCTTCCCACATTGTTCTTGCAGGCCAGTAGTCCAATGTGGTGCCACTCTGCCACGTTCGCTGTTCGTTCAGAGCACATAATACGCCTCTTATTGACCAATAGACACGAATAAATGGGATTACAAGCGAAAAAACATCCTTTCAAACCCCTTTTTTGGGGTTTTTTGGGGTATTTTTGGGAACGATTTTTTCAGGTTCGGGTCAGTGAATTAATAGAGGCCCCCCCCGGAATAGAGCCCCCCAAAATGGGGTCAGTGAGTTAATAGAGCCCCCTTCTATTTAGGTTTTTACGGTAACCGCCGCGACCAAGGTACACTAGTACTAGTACACTGACCGCCGCGCCAGGTACACCAACCGCCTCAATTTTTGCCAAAGATCGGCATTTTTAGGCCTAAAATGGGCATTTTTAGGCCTAAAATGGGTGATTTTCAGGTCAATAATGTCAAAAGTCGTCAAAATACCCTTTTTATGGAGAATTTTTTCAAAAAGAGGCAAAAATCGGTCAAATTTTCTACCTCAAAAAGTGACTTTTGTCTGAATTTGGGTCCCCCCCTTCCCCCCCGGGAGGTATACTAACCGCCGCACGGAAAAAAGGGGTAGGTACACTAACCGCCGCGCCGGACCAGGAACTACGCTGCTGGTACCCTACCCCCTACCCGCCCCGATTTTTGCCCTCAAGATGCCCATTTTTCGGTAAAAAAAATGGCCAAATTTCGACCGAAAACCCTTAAAAGCGCAAAAAAAATCGAAAAATCTTCCCCCTCCCCCCAAACCGGATTCCCCCCCCCAAGATTCCAGGTACACTACCCCCTACCCGCCCCGGATTTTTCCACCTGTGTACCCTACCCGCCCCGCAAAAGTAGCCACAGCACTGCCACTGGCTGTAAGTGCTACTACAGTGCTTGCCATGTTTTAGATGCAAATCTTCCATAAAAGAGTTTACGTCATCGTGTACTCAACCACAAACATTGTACATAAGGCAGTGTAGTTCCTGGTCCGGCGGGGAAATTAGTGTACCTCCCTACTTTTTCGGAGGGGAAATTAGTGTTCCTCCCTGGGGGGAAGGAGGGGGAAGACCCAAAATCAGGAAAAGTCACTTTGAGGTAGAAAATTTGACCTATTTTACCCCTTTTTGGAAAAAAAATTTTTCATAAAAAGGATATTTTGGCGACTTTTGAGAACATTGACCTTAAAATTACACATTTTAGGCCTAAAAATGCCCATTTTAGGCAAAAATTGGGGAAATTAGTGTACCCGGAGGGGAAATTAGTGTACTAGTGTCCTTGGTCGGGGAAATTAGTGTACCTTAGAGGGGGTCCCCCCTCCCCCCAGGAACTACACTGACATAAGGTGTCTTACACAAGAACTTGACTTTACAACCCCCAAGCGGGGACTTCCAAGTTGGAGGGGGGCTGTATTTTTGCGGGGCTCTATTTTTTCACTGACCCCTTTTAGGGGGCTCTATTTTAGGGAATACGGTATTTGGAAAAAAGTATTTTCACAAAAAATAAAAAACGGTTCCTTATGACAGTATAGCCGAAAGTGCAAAAAATTTGCGCGCCTCGCGCGATTTATGCACATTTTAACCTGTAAAAATTGACTTCTCGCGAAAGTAGTACGGTACAATATTTCCCATAAAATTTCTTCCCCCCCCGAAAATAAAATCTGATCCCCCAAAATTCTGGGAACAGTATTCCGGTATCTTCCCCTCTTTTTGGCTGCAAGGTACAGCATCTCCTCTTCGAAGTGGCCACAGCACCGTACAGCAGGTTGCTATTTTTGGCTCAAAACGGTATAAAATCGGTATTTTTCACTCCAAATAGGCGAAAAATCGCGCACATTTTCATCAATATTTAAACCTAAAACATTTTCTCCCCCCCCCTAGCTCGGCCGGTACAGCAGGTAGGTTGCCGCCTCACATTTTTGGTGGTAGGTTGCCGCCTCACATTTTTGGTGGTAGGTTGCCGCCTCACATTTTTGGTGGTAGGTTGCCGCCTCACATTTTTGGTGGTAGGTTGCCGCCTCACATTTTTGGTGGTAGGTTGCTGCCGCCCCCCGCCTGGGTAGCTACACCACTGGCGTTGATCGTCTGTTTCCTATAGTTGCGGATGCAAACCGAAACTTAAACTTAAATCAAACCGAAAAAACGGGAGAGCCTCTTTTGCAACGAAAATAAATTTTCGTGAAAAACCGGCCTATATTTTCCCTGGACTTCCCCAAAAATTGGCGTTTTTGGACACCGTTTTTCAGGTCAGTGTTGTCAAAAATCGCTAAAATACCCTTTTCACAGAGAATCTTTTTCCAAAGGGTCAGCTCAAAATTTTCACCTCGAAAAATGACTTTTTCCTGAATTTGGCTCTTCCCCCCAGTGTGGTGGCAAGCTAATGGTTGCGTTGCAAGGTACCCTTGGGGCTTGTGGGGGACGGATGGATACAGATGGTTGCAAGGTACCCCATACCCAGCCTCCAGAAGGTTGCAAAGAACCCCTGAAGGTCAGAAAAAGGTGTTTTTTGCATGCATTATATAGTAAATTTCTGATTTCGTTGTCTCGGGCATTTTTACAAACGCGGGGAAACTCCCGTTCTAAGTCGACGCAGGCACACGCAGCTGGCTCGTGTGCGTTTCGATTGTTTCAGTCGCAGTCACACAAGCTGTGTGTGTCAGCAGTCAGCTGCGTGGCTTGTTGACTGTGTGTTCAGCTTGTTGCCTGCTTCGACTTCGAACGGGAGTTTTCCTGCGTCTGTAAAAATACATGGCGCAACGAAATTAGAAACTTACTTTACTGCAAAATTGGCCGAAAGATTGGTACTTTTTTGCATTTTGGCCGAAAACTTGCCTAAAGTACCTATTATATTGAGATATGTGCGCGGAGCGCGCGATGTTAGCTGTTTTGAGAACCCAAAAGAACACCCATTTTCGTCCAAGAAAACCATAAATTGATGGTTGCAAAGGTACCCTTTCCCCTATCCCCCAAGTGGTGGTCGCAAGGTACCTACCCCTTATGGGGATCCCCCAGCCAGTGCGCTGCAGGGAGGTACACTAACCGCCGCTCCGAAAAAATGCGTAGGTACACTACACGTGCGTAACTACACTGACACGCCGAGGGGGATTCCTACTCCCAGGAATTACACCGGCTGAAGGCAACGATTAATTTTTGTGCCCAGGTACGACTGTGCAATTCGTTTGCGCTGGGCACGGAATACGCGTTGCACATCAACACACGTGAACAGGGCACCGATCAAGTGGTGGTCGTCGCTGCACAATCGTCAGCCGTCAATGTTGATGACGTGCTCCAGTTCTGGCCCGGTATGTGTTCGTTTTTGTTTCATCTTATCCTTTTTGCTTGAAAACCCTGTTTTTTGTTGAAAAAAGAACATTTTTAAAAGATTTTTGACGTGTGAAAACCGAAAAAAACTTCAACCGCCAGAAAACCCATGTATTTTGCTGCAAAGTTGACCAATTTTTTGCAAAACTTCGAGAAAATTTTTCCTGAGACCAGATCGACATTGATCGAAATGGAAGTGAAACGTGTTTTCATCACATGGATCACGATGAGCGTTGAAAATATCGCAAGACGCCGTGTTAGTGCTGCTGACGTCAATATGGGTCGAAAATATTTTTTGGGTTCCCCTATCTTAATATGCCACGACCCTTATCACTCTTTTCGGTTTCTTCGGATTTTTTTTTTTTGCAAGAATATGAAAATACACTTTCATTATCTGTCAATCTTGCTTGACTGTCGCACTGTTTGCGACTGCCTGTTTGGCTTTCGATATTTCAATATTCGATCATGACAGTGTGCCGTATACTGTATATTTGCGCCACTGCAAAAGGTCAAAAAAGGCCAAATCCAAAACATAGAGTTTGTCAGAATTTCTTGGAATTTGGCGATTTTAAACCAAATATCATGCAATATAGTTGCTTTTTTCGCAAGAATAAATATATTTTCTGAAAAAAACCTTTTTTTCGAAAAAAAACTTTTTTTCCGAAAAAAACGTTTTTCCCTTTTTTCAGGCCAAGAGTTGGTCGCATGTGTAAGTGAGGTACATTTGGGCTAAATGTGGTCCACAAAATTGGTTGATAAGGAAAAGTCATGCTGGACCAATGGTGTGGCTGGGGGGGGGGGGGGGTGGGGGGGGCCCCCCCCCAAGGTACAGTAGGTAGGTTGCCGCCCCTCGCCTGGTACAGTAGGTAGGTTGCCGCCCCTCCCCTGGTACAGTAGGTAGGTTGCCGCCCCACCTAACTTTTCACCCAAAACATTCATTTTTGGCTTAAAATTGCATAAAATTAGCATATTTGTCTGCAAATAGGCGAAAAATCGCGCGCTGCGCGCGAAATTAGTGTTTTAGACCACATTTTCTTCAGTATTTAGACATAAAAAATTTCGGTTTCCAGATGCCCCCCCCCACGTGGTACGCCCCCCCCCCCCCTAGCTCGGCTGGTACAGTAGGTAGGTTGCCGCCCCGCTTTTTGGGTGGTACAGTAGGTTGCCGCCCCGCCTGGGTAGCTACACCATTGTGCTGGACAAGTCCATGTTTTCGAACCATTTAAGAAACTGACCTGGCGAATTTGCAGGTTTTTTGCAAAAATTTTTCCGAAAATTTCCGGTATTTTTTCAGTGCCCGGAAAAATATCGGTTCGTTATCTTGGTGACTAGAAAACCCCTTTTTCTTTTTTCAGGAAAGAAAACGGTTTTCTCCATCTGCAACAGTACCATACAAAATATGACCGTCGCGTGAAATTATTGCGACAGCCAAATTTCATGAAAATGTCTGTAATTGAATACCTAGCTGACCCGCGATTTTTTTACCTTTCAAGTGTGTTAAAGTGAAAATCCTGCGTTTGTGTCTTTTTCCCTTCTTCTCTCCGTGATGGTGCTCCTGGCCACCTTGACCGATGGGGGAAAGCCCTTGTGTCCACTGGCTCCGCTAGTGCCATGATATAGCAAAGAATTTGATCGCATAAATTTTTTTGTGTTTTTCTTCCAGCCGAGCTCACGATCGTGGTGTCACCAGGCGAGGTCAAATGTCGTCAGGGGTGTCACGGTTATGCGCACGTTCTCTATCCATCTGCAAATGAAATCGCATGTGGCGAATGCTCAAAAACGGACGAATTCGGGTGAGCACTGTGCAGGGTTTATTTTTGCAAGTAGATACTTGCAATTTGCAAGTGAATTCACAGTTTCGCAAGTGGATCTTTTCGATTGCTGACATGATGCCATTTGGCGGTGATTGCTCTGATTACAAGGGAATTTATAGTTGTAACTCTTTGCTGAACGCGCCAACTGGCAAGTAACGAAATTTAAAAACAATAAACCCTGTCACAATTATCTTATGTTCAAAGTGAAATGAAAAAACCAATTTGGCAAATTGTTCTGCTCTGTTTGTTTCATACGCAGTCTCCAAAATGAAGAAGAAAACAGCTGTTTTTCTCAGTGGAGTGTTTATTCTGTTTGCGAAACATTTTGGGGGCAAGCGCAGCCGCAGCTTTCAGAACCTGTGAAAAGCACCTGTCAACCAGCTAATAGTATAAATCTCATTGTGTGCTGTGTTGCATTCCGTGAGAATATATACAACCGAACTGACATCATCATAATCTTTTTTTTTCATTGGGTATGTAACATAACACGTTCCTCTATTTTTTCGCAGACTGCCGCAACTGAACAGCGAGTGTTCTCTGCGCGTGTCCACGGATGCAATCCAAACCGTCAACTACAATCCCTTGATAGCCGCACCGGACGGCCAGCCGCAACTCGAGCTCGCCTTTGAGATTTGTTAGTCGGGTTCATGCACCATACCCAGTGGTGTAGTGTAGTTGGTCCGAGCAAGAAAGCCAGCTAGCTAGCCGGGTACTGGTACGCCGATTTGGGGGTATTGGTCTGGAAACCAAAAAACTGGTTTAAAATTTGGTCGAAATCATGCTATATTTTTGTGCACGTGTCAGAAAATTTGAGCGAATTTGACCATTTCGGCCCATAATATGATATAATCAACACTTTTTTGACTTGACGACCGGAGCAAGAAAGCTAGCTGGCCAGTTTGGAGGTGTGGGTTTGGGAGCAAGAAAGCCACCTAGCAGCTGGGGTATTAACCGAATTCAAATTCAAATTTTATCTGCAAGCTTACGCGAAGACCTTCACAAGAACCCATACTCCGCCCACCCCACGTCACTGGCAAGTAGTGCAGTTCCTGGGGGGAGGGCGGCTCCCCCTCGGGTACGCTATCTCCCCTCAGGTGGTACACTATCCCCCTATCTCCCCACATTTTTTTGCCTAAAATAGGCATTTTTAGGCCTAAACTGTGTGATTTTTGGGTCGATGTTCTTAAAAGTCACCAAAATACCCCCTTTATGAAGAAATTTTTCCAAAAAGTGGTAAAAATAGGTCAAATTTTCGAAAGGAACGCCGTCGCCAGCAAAAGCGTCGTCGTTACAGTAACGAGAACCAATCGGAATAGGCACTACTTCGAAAATCGAAAAGTGTTGGACAAAACTAGCTCAGGCGTCGTGTGAAGACGCAGGGCCGGCTGTCCGTCCGTTTGGTCAAGCCCAAAACCACACCACTTTGAGGAGCAGGCAAAACACATCCTCCTGGCTGTCAGGACAATTAATGCTTGCTCAACTTGTTAACAATAACCAACTGAAGTCTAACTATCCACAGATATCCATCCCCACCTCCACACCCTGTGTTCGGATGAAAAGATTCGTATACCTGTGCCTGTGAGCGTGGTCACACATTTTTTGTATGGAATTTGGTGTAGAAGCGCCAAATTCAAAACAAGCACTAGATAAAAATGAGTTCTTGGATGTGGCCCCTCCGAGAATACGTACGGCGCCCACGTTTCACAACGTTCGAGTCGCCCGCTCATCAGTCATCATCGTAAATACGTCAGCTTTTACAATAAAAATAAAAGGAAAAACGTTAGCATGGTTGATTTGAGGTGGCCCTGAAGAGGGCCGTTGGGTTAGGGTAAGTGGACCGAAGTCCAGGGGTTTCAATGTGTCTTCACATTCTAAGCGCGTTCGCCACGGATGCGACGAGCCAGCTGGATGTCCTTGGGCATGATGGTGACACGTTTGGCGTGGATGGCGCACAAGTTGGTGTCCTCGAACAGACCAACCAGGTAGGCCTCGCTAGCCTCCTGCAGGGCCATGACGGCCGATGACTGGAAGCGGAGGTCGGTCTTGAAATCCTGGGCGATCTCGCGCACCAGACGCTGGAACGGCAACTTGCGGATGAGAAGCTCGGTGGATTTCTGGTAGCGACGGATCTCACGCAGAGCCACGGTGCCAGGTCGGTAACGATGCGGCTTCTTGACGCCACCGGTGGCCGGGGCGCTCTTGCGGGCGGCTTTGGTGGCCAGCTGCTTGCGCGGGGCCTTGCCTCCGGTCGATTTGCGAGCGGTTTGCTTCGTACGGGCCATTTTGACTCGAGAACGTTGCTTGGAAAGCGATGTAGAGAGAGCACAAGAATGTAAAGATGAAGTTACGAACAAAGTGCACTACATTTATAGATTTTGGAGGCGTCGGTTTGCTCGTCGCTGATTGGTTGTATAAACCGATTCGCTGGATTTCTGCCAAAAATGCAATGCGAGGCACCATTTTGGCGCGCTTTTCGCTGTACAGAGTGGCATGTCATGTGTGTTCTTCATGTTTCCTTGCGTTGTGAGTGGAATAGGTCGTGCGTTCAAACATATATACACGACGACACGTACTATCCGATCGAATATAGGGTGTTGCTTTGCAGGCGGCAATGCGAGGAATGCTCTTTGTATGTTACATTTTAAAAATCAGGCGGCACACAAAATTCTTCCACACATTCATCCTTCCGGTTATTTAAAGCAAACATACAATATACCAGTCGTGAACGAACGTATCGAAGTACGGTAAACAAAAAGATTCACAATCACAAAGACATGGTTCATATGTGGTGGCCCTGAAGAGGGCCGTTGGGTTAGGGTAAGTGGACCGAAGTCCAGGGTTTCAAATGCTGTCCGAGTGCATTTAACCGCCGAAGCCGTACAGAGTGCGGCCCTGACGTTTCAACGCGTAGACGACATCCATGGCGGTGACGGTCTTGCGCTTGGCGTGTTCGCAGTAGGTGACGGCATCACGGATGACATTCTCGAGGAACACCTTCAGCACACCACGGGTCTCCTCGTAGATGAGGCCACTGATGCGTTTCACACCACCACGACGAGCGAGACGACGGATGGCGGGCTTGGTGATGCCCTGGATGTTATCACGCAGAACCTTGCGATGACGCTTGGCGCCTCCTTTTCCCAGACCTTTGCCTCCCTTGCCACGGCCAGACATGTTGACGATTGAAATAGACGTAAAGTCGAAGATGCGAAAATGCACAAACAAACAGTGGCATTTGGACAAAAGCAGGCTGTTTATATGGACTGCCGGTCGTGCACATATGCGACGCACGCTGTCTGTTGATTGGTCTCCTGAATAAAGGAGGAGCACCTTGCAACCTGACTTGCCTCTGTCTGAATCAAGTGCGCGTCTGGGTACACAGCGTGTGTGCTCTTGCTCTGCGTTGCGTGCAGATAGCATGGAGATGGAGCTGTGTGCACAATCGCTTGCTCCATCCTGTTTGTACGTGGTTGTCGTTTACATTTTCTTGCACGTACCTATACGGTATATGTACTGGTGGTATCTGGTTCCCATGACTTGCTGCGGTGTGCAACGTTCTTTCAAAGATGTTCAGAACTTGAGGAGCAGAACATCCTTTTACAAAATTTGATGTGAATTAGTCGTGCGTTTGGCAACTTTTCTGCAATGCCATGCCTGTAAAGGTTGAATTGCACCGGTCGATAACAAAACACGCATTAGTGTATTGAAAATTTGTATTAAGGTTTGTATTTTGTAAAAATTTGTTTGTCTGTTGTTTACAAAATGTTGTTTTTAACAAACACGCAACTTTTAAGGAATCACACATGCTAATATATAACAAAAGATACTCAATATGTGATACTTTATATGGGTATATGCTCGTGAACACAATCGAAATACGGCCAACCAAGAAAAAAGAGCACTAATACATGGTTCATGTGGTGGCCCTGAAGAGGGCCGTTGGGTTAGGGTAAGTGGTCCGAAGACCAGGGTTTCAGTGGGTATTGTCCACTTTACTTGCTGCTGGTGTACTTCGTCACGGCCTTGGTGCCTTCGCTGACGGCGTGTTTCGCGAGCTCACCGGGCAACAGCAAACGCACGGCGGTCTGGATTTCGCGACTCGTGATGGTGGATTTCTTGTTGTAGTGGGCCAGACGCGACGATTCCGAGGCGATGCGCTCGAACAAGTCATTCACGAACGAGTTCATGATTGACATGGCCTTCGAGCTGATGCCGGTGTCGGGGTGCACCTGCTTGAGCACCTTGTAGACGTACGTACTGTACGACTGCTTGGGCTTGCGGCGACGCTTCTTGTCCCCGGTGCGCTTCTTCTGCGACTTGGCGGCCTTCTTGGCGCCCTTGGCGGAGGGTTTCGGAGGCATGTTGAGTACGAGTATTCAGCTGAGAGCAGTGAACAATGATTGACCTGCTCAAAGACGCCTACTTATATACACACATAGTGTGACGCAGCTGCTATGTGCGTTCGTCAGTATGTAGTGGCAGCTGCGGGCGTTGGTTTTGTGCTGACACAATGCTCGTGTGGAAATGCTGTCCTCTGATTGGCTCGTGCAGCGTGCCTGAAACAGGGTGCTCCTTGCCTTTCATGCTGTTGCGTGGTGATGACCTTTGTGTGGCTTCGGGTTCGTTTGCGTATTTGGCGCGCTGGCCTGCAGCCAAGATCCAGACCGTCACATGGTGCGTAGCGGGCCTCAAATGTTTTTCATTGTGTACACGCAGCACATGCTACTTGTGTAGTGCTTTTGGTTATATAAAAAAAACAACTGAAAACAGAAACTTGGGATCAAAAGTGTAACGTCGGTGACGGTGTGTCTGCTGTGGGATGGTGGTGCTTGCTTTCAGGAATTATCCTGTGTTCCGTGCAGCGTATGTGGACATGCATATATTAAATCTGGGATAATTATTTAGTTGCGTTTGGAAGCGTGATAGAGTACATCTGATTTGATTAGTGCCTGCTCGAAACGAGCGACGTTGGTGGTATAATTTCGCTGAGCAGCTGTCTGGCCAGCTTTTCCCTGAACGTCGGCGGAACGTGGAAAAAGTTGCTTCAATAACAACAACGTACAGCTGTCCAGCATGTATTGTCTTACTTGTGTAAAAAAATGAATGAATAATAAACAGCCCACAAATGTCACAAAAAGAAAAGAAAAAAAGAAATAACAAACGATATTTCTGAGAAGCAAATAAGCACATGGTTCATATGTGGTGGCCCTGAAGAGGGCCGTTGGGTTAGGGTAAGTGGACCGAGGTCCAAGGTTTCAGTGTTCACTTCATCCACTGTTTACTTCTTCTCGCCACCGGTCTTCTTGGGCAGCAGCACGGCCTGGATGTTGGGCAGCACACCACCCTGGGCAATGGTGACGCCAGCCAGGAGCTTGTTCAACTCCTCGTCGTTGCGCACGGCCAATTGCAAGTGACGCGGATTGATGCGGGTCTTCTTGTTGTCACGAGCGGCGTTGCCAGCCAACTCCAGCACCTCAGCGGCCAGGTACTCCATGACGGCAGCCAGGTACACGGGTGCACCAGCTCCGACACGCTCAGCAAAGTTGCCCTTTCGCAGACGCGAGTGGATGCGGCCCACGGGGAACTGCAGACCAGCACGGCTGCTGCGGGACTTGGCCTTAGCCTTGGCCTTGCCACCTTTACCACCACGGCCAGACATGTTGATTTGCGATTGACGTTGGGTGAGAGCGAGAGAGAAAACGCGATAGACACACGAAGTGAATGCCAGAATACTGGTACCATCGCATTTATATACCTACGCGGTGTGGCGCAACTGCCACATGCGCAGGACAGCACGCAACTGCCAGTGTGTTTGCGCCTTGTGTGCTGCCGCAGACACGCGGCGTCGCTGCACACACGTGTGCGCAATGTGGCCACTTGCTATTTTTAAGCGTACGTTATATGGTTAAACATAGCAAGTTGCCACCTTGATTACTTCCGACTTTTTCCACAAAATTTTCTTTGCGTGAATGTGAAAAAGAGCACAGGAACCACTTTAACAGCACTAGCGGGTCCAGGAGGGGCGCGGGGCCAGTCCAGCCCGCCTTTTGGTCAAAGTGGCCCCTGAAGGGGGACACCCTTTAGGAAAAAAGAAGTAAAAATGACCCCCAAATCGCAAGATTTTCACTCTGATACACTTTTAAAGTTCAAAAATCACACAAAAATTCTGAACATGACGGAAGTTCGACTGAGACTGCTCGCTTGGTTTTTTTGAGTCTGTATATAACATGGGAAAAGTTTGGTTACCTAGGGTCAGGACAAAGATTACAGTTGTTTTTGGGTGTGTTCCCGAGCGTGTGTAGCCCCGTGTACTGGGCTATGGTACCCACACAGCACACTGATTAAAGACTCGGGATTCTCATGTTTACGCCTCTCGTCTCCATTCCAGGCACGCCGAACGACTTCAAATTCACGGCCTCGACATTCGCCCAAACGCGTTTCGGTTCGACCAAGAAGAAGCTGGATTTGATCGCATTGCGTCGCATCCAAGATCAGGCCGGCGTGAACATGCACGCTGCTGCATCGGGCGACATGGGATCGTCGAGCTCGGGCTCAGATCACACAACCACTGGATCCAATGAATTCACGTTCTGATAGATAATGTTGGATGGGTAATTGTATAATGCATAGCACAAACAATAAATAAATTGTTGATAGTGTGTTAGTTTCTTGTTCTTTCGGCCGTTTTTATTCAAAATCAGGTTTATTTTATTCTGTAACGTATCGTCACAATCTCCTCATTTTTTGTTGAACAGTGCCAAATTCCAACCGATACATAGCCAGGAGAAGATAGTATAAAGTATTTAATTTCATTCGCAGAAATGTGCAACTTTAGTCTAGTTACCATGTTATCCAAAGTGAAATTACTGTGTCGGTGATTATGCCAAGCTTGTTTTTGTGATTATTTTGTTTCCATGATGCTTCGTTTTCTCGTGTGCTTTTTCTATGTTTATACAGGAAGTTCTGGTTCGTTGCTTGCTTATGTGAAATTATTATTGTACAGAAGAATAATGTTTTTGCGGTTACAGTTACAGTGTCAAATTACCCATTTTTGTTCGCGGCAGTTACTAACGTTTTTGGACAGTATATTTTTATTGTTTCCTTTTTTTGGCCGTTCGCCTGCAGCAGAGGTTCTGACGTCGTTTTATCGCATCTTTACTTACCACATATTCATGTTGCTAAAGCTTGCCATGCAGTTGCATGTTCATGCTGTGATTTTGTACAATTTCTTGTATGGTATGTGGTTCATTGTTATGGTGTTACGAATAGCATAGTAAATTTCTGAATTCATTGAAGTGCAGTTCAGATACGCCCCGTAGTTAATGTCCACGTCTGAAGCTGATCACGCGCAGTTCTGAAACGTTGTGCACAGCTGCCTGGCTGGCTGGCAAGCTGCGCGTGTGTTTGCTGTCGGAATGTTTCAACAGTTGATTTTTCGGGTTTAGATCCTGGCATTAACTATGGGGCGTACCTCACTGCACGGCACCGAATTAGGAAATTTACCATACTGTAGAATTACGGAGTCTCGATATGGGAGCGTTTTGGTTTGTTGATATTTTTATAATGTTCAGAAAATGTTCCGATTCGTAGGTTTCCGGAAAACGTGGGCCGATGGAGAATGATTTTGGCGCGAAGACGGCATTTGTTGGGTGCAGGTGGTGTTGATAACCCAAATCCTGAATTAGTACCCACCAAATGTAAGAAACCCTGAGTTTGAGGTGTCTACGTAGTACAGTGATCGAGTTAAGTTGTTCAGCTCACTGGTGTTTATATTTTATTACGGTATATTGTTTATTGACTAAAATCTATGTGACGTAATTTGCGTTCATCTTTATTTTTGTTCGTCGAAAGTTTATATTTTTCTATCGGGTAATTTGTTCAGTTGTGAATGATTTTTTTGTTTGGTATTACGCGCAGTTGTGATGTTGAAGATATGTACGGTACATTGATTGAAATGCGTAAAAGTTCCTGATGAAATAAAGATATTCCGA